>JANZLH020000032.1:238191-275289 GCA_026770325.2 Erythroxylum fimbriatum | reverse complement strand
ATTAGACTCATATTTATTTATTATTAATTCATTATATAATAATAGACATTGGTATATTTTTATTTCAATAAAATATTATATTTTTATTCTTATAATTTTTACTTCTTAATTATTATGTACCGATTTTATAACGGTTCACTACCAGTTGAACCTTTAAACTTTAAATCTTTCCTTCGACCGGTTCGATGTCTGGTCCAGTTTTTAAAACATTGGATAATTGTACTTTTGCAGTTGAGCATTGGAAGGCAAAGGAAGGAGTTTCTCAATTGCAATGAGCCGATGAGATTTATGTTCCATGTAAGGATTATCTGTTGGTTGCTGTTTAATGTTTTGCCTCTGAATTGTAGTTGACTCTTAAATGCTTTCTTCTTTTCTGTTATGTTCATTCAGGAGGCAAAGAAACATGGCAGGGCCGCAAAGAACCGCTACGCAATTTGAGGTGTACAGTTGTTTGTTGCCCCACGGATGCACTGTGTGCATTGGTTGGTGTACGAGGGGTGGGTGAACCGGGAACCGGAAATCCATTGGTACTAGTATTGAACGGGGTTTCTTCGATGTGAAAGGGTTTGAGAAGATATGGCCGACAGCAACTATCTCATACGCGTAAAAGAAGCGAAATTAATTGGAAAGATATCGATCCCTTCCGGACATCTTTTGACGGTTGTACTATGAAAGCGTTACATTATCACTGCCTTAGCCTGTCTTGAAATAACAGGACAGAAAGGGAGGAGCTTTATTGTCCACTGTTCAAAGATTGTGCTGCTTTGGGACAATGAAAACCAAGCATAATGAAAACATTCCTAAAGAGATTTAGGCAAGTGGATCGGAGGACTACATATGTGTGTATATATATATAATACAGGCCTATAAACTACTGGTGCCCCATGTACAAAGAAGCATAACTCTTAGCCTACAAAATTAGATTCATTTACAACCAATTCATTATACCTTTCATCCAACTCACTACGTGTTGACAAAAGATAGAACTAAAACATCTAAGCTAGTATCTCCCCTTCTTCCCCATTCCCGTTTAGAACCACTTCATCCATATCTTCTTCATCCTCGTGTTTCATGAACAACCCCAGACGCTCTAGTGGACTTGCAGAATCTACTACTTCAATTCCTCCCTTTGCCAATTTGCTGCCACTCCTGTCCAAATTGGCACTAGAGGATAATGAACACCCACACAGCATCTCCAGCTCTTTTATTATCTCTCGGTTCTCTTCTATCTCAACCGTCCTTTCCATCTGGTGGCAACCAAGAAAATTTTTAAAATCATATCTACCATAAACATCTCTGAAAACACAAATATTAACCTTCCAATCAAATCTATAGGGAACTAACCTTTTGTAGTGCCACACGTGCAGCTTCTCTTTCTTTCTCGCGTTGTTTTTTCAACTCTACCTCTTTCTTCATTCTAGATGCTACTTCAGCAGCTCTGATTTGTGCTTCAATTCTAGCCTTCTCTGTAAGGAGCGATGAAAGTTCATATATGATGACATACTACAAATTAGAAGTATCTATCTTAAGACCATGGAAGCAAGCAACTATCTTCCACAAAAGTTGTTACCACAATATTGATCTATTTAAAAGAAACAGCAGTTTAGTACACAAAATATGCACAAAGCTTCAATTGGCACTTGGCTAAAGAATCCAAAAAGGACATAATATGCTGGCACTTGAACCAGAAATCCCACACAATGAACTATACAAGCAAGGGGTGGTTTTTCAAGAAGAAAACAAGATTGAAGTAGGGGAACGTAGAGTTTGCCTCGACTGTAACTTTTGTGAAACAAGGTTTGTCATGAATCTTTGTTAGGAAGCATAGGGATTTAATAGTAACAAGCCATTAACTTTCTATTACACGATCATAAAACAAAGATTCTATGAGAGTAATTATAAGAAATTTTGGTAACAATCCAAGCATAACTACAATATTAACAATTACAGTTAGGCTCCACAAAGAACAGATACTGCTACTCTAGTTCCAATAGTTATTGCCAGAGATGATATCTATGGTGGACATAACCACAACAGAGGCAACAATTACGTCCAATAATCAGGCTCTGATGGTTTGTTCATGCCGGAAAACATAACGTTTCAGGTCACAAGGATAGCGACTCTGTTCTACCAGAGCAGTAGCTTCATATGCTCTGTAGCAGCTTATTTTCCTGCATAAATTAGCTGCAGTATCCAAATGAGTTCCTCAACACAACCGCCGACTTCTTCAAAAATCCTTGTTAGCTTCCATCAAGCATTACAACACACCAAAGTTCTATCCGGATGCTGCAGAGCCTCACATAATTGTTAACTAGCTTCCCTGCAAATGAGATGGTATAAAACTAAGCAGCAGGTAGTTTTGTAACTGCGGTAAACCTCTAGCACAAAAGGAAACTGGTTTTGTCTCATAACACTTGAGTGCAGTTCTCCGTGATAAATTGCAAGGGAGTGCAGTTCTCCGTGATAAATTGCAAGGGAAACCAATTTACCTCCAGCTATGGACATGAAGCTATCAAGGGTTCCTTTGTATCTTCACCATATTTGCTGCCATAATAGGAATATAGGGCTAACTGAAATATGCCAAGCATTGTTCCAATTCCATTAGGGACCTGTATCATATGCATTTGAACAAACTTAGTGAGAAGGATGAAAGCATCAAGGGACTGGACTATTTTTCTTGGGACAAACAGCATTGGCTTTTAAGCACAACTCTCTTTAATATGGTCCTTAAGATCAGTAGGTACTTTAGGTGAGATAGGTTCTTATGTGTGCATGCTAGATTACATACATTAAGACAGCATAGTCTTTTTTCCAGTAAGCATAAGACTTACATAAATGAAAGGATCAAACTTTAACATCCCATAGGCAAAGAAAGAGAGACTCATCAGAAAGGTTGAAAGAGAAAGATAGAAAGGCATGTATTCAACACTCCTTGTTTTTATCACCAGATTCTGCATAGAAATACACATGAAACAATTAAGATTGGAGGATCGTGTCAAAGGAAAAGAAGTATATCAACAATTCAGTTGAACTTACAATGACAAAAAGCGGTGAAGCAAACATGGAAATCAGAGAGAAAACACTCAAATATCCAACAACTATCTGGCGCCAGTAAAAGTCAAAAAAGTTCAAGCTCACGAACACTATAATAAGAAACAAAGCTAAAACTGCAACCAGCATCCCCAACATCTTCATCTGCATAAAGCATGTACAGAAAAATTTAATGGCTAGGTCTTCGTAGCATCCTAGTTAAACATCAAACGCTGGACAAGAAATTGAAGGGACTGAGTCACTACCTTTTTGGCTTTTTCAGCGTACAAGATGAAGATACTTATGTAGATTAATTGGAAAATTGCCCCAATTGAATTGACAGTTGCAACCAGTATGATTCCAGGTGAAATAAGTGGCATGCCATACCAGAAGCAGATCAAGCAGTTCAAGAGGGCATATATGTAGGGCAATCCTGAGAAATCTTCTGTTGTCTGGTTTCTAATGATTCTCCTAAATGTTGGTCTGAAGGGACAAAAGTTGGCTTGTAAGGGAGTGAATTTTGAATGCAAGTTGTGATTCAGGTAGAGGATAATGAAAACTTACATGGGCGAAACAAATAAAACAAAAGCCAAAACATTCCCTGCATTCAAGCAAAAGACATTAGACGACTTTTAGTTTTGCATATCTGCAGATAAGTAAGCAACAGTTTACATGTTCTCATTCAGGAATCATCGGAGAGTAGACAAATTAAACATATCTATGGCATCAGTTACTTAACTAAGGTATAAAGGATGATAAGTCCATTGGTTTGATTTAGTTGAATTTCCTTGCTTAGAAACCTCCTGCTGGAAGCAAAATTATGTGATTCTTTGACTCCACTTTCTACCCCATCAAACAGAAGAACTGTCTTCTGTTTAAAAATCTCAGTTCAGAACAAGCAAAGATTGAATTTTTCTTACACTGAAGACAAGTTTGTTATATGTTTATGTTACATCCAACTAACACAAATCTGAAAATTTGTCATCTTTGAAAATCTCACCGATAAAACTGAACCAACAAAAAAGAGGTGACATCTAAAAACTCCAAAACAATAACCAACGAAGGTTGTGGTTTCCTCATTTTGGACATAATTAAGACTGCAACTCCAAGCTATCATGGAAAAACCTTGACAAGACAAAGCGAAAGATACAGAGAAGATACCAGCAAGCCCAGCAGAATCACTGACAGTAAAACCTGAAAAAAGAGAAGGCAACCCAGTTGACAACATCTGGCAATCTACGCAAAACCTCAAAGAAAAAGTGTGAGATTTCTCCCCCTCCAGGAAACACTCTTTGGACCTTTCTATATAAAATTAAACTATGCCAGACTATCTCCTCCTTGTAACTTAGGTAAATTAAACGCACATTTGTATAGGAATATGCTTGGTTCTTTTTTTTTTTGGTCTCGTCTCGATCCACCAAGATTCTTGTAGATTACAAATGCTATAGTCCATACGAGTATTATTTGTTCTTATGATCGTAGGATATCTGTTCATAGGTCACTTTCTGGCGTAAATTAAACAGAAAAGTAACAGCTCATGCATACTCAAAAAAGGGATGAAAACATCATCCTGTGGACCAGAATTGGTACCCAACTTCATGGTTCTGATGAATCTTCTGTTGGGAAAGTAAAATAAAACAAACAGGAGGGACCCATTTTGAAGCAATCCTGTAATTGAGTTTTATTCACATTATTTATTTATTTTCTATGTTTAAACTTTCCATTCTTTTCCTGTCTGTTTCTTCTGCAATAAAGGAATCTGAAATTGGAACCACGATTTTCCAACCTCCCATACTATGATTTGACCTTTCAGTGATTAGTTTGTCCATTGATCCATAGCTATTCTTGTCCCATTGTAATAAATACCTCAAAGAGCACGTGGTGAGCAATAAGTGTCGGCTAAGACCTGCCTAAGAGTCGGCTAGCAATAAACCGCATAATTATTTTAGAAGCGGACTCCACATCGGTGCTCTACTTGATTTCTTTCGCTTCCGATCGAGCCCAAGCTCTCAATCTCATCGTCCAGAGTATCAATGAGTTGCTCTCTCGCAACTGGATTATTCACTATAGTCACACATATCGAAAGGGCAATCGTTGTGCAGACTGGCTAGCTCACTACGCCATCCATTTTGATCTAGGAGTCACTTATTTTGCTGATCCACCAATCGGGTGTCATTTTCTCCTCGTCGAGGATCAGTCGAGAACCTATTTTTTCCAACCCATTTTGTAACTGATTATCTTTTCCTTTTTATCAAAAAAAAAAGGCGTATATCATGTCTAGTTTGATGACATGTAACCTAAATTCTTATTGGAAAATCGAGTCAGAATTCGATTCTGATTACAGCGGAATAATCACGAATTTTTTTTGTTTAAATACTTTAAATAATATTTTTGGTATGAAAATTTAAGAAATTTAAAAGTTAAAACAATATTGTAGAGTTGAACAACTGGGATTAAGTTTGATCGAATTTCGATTTCTTATAGTGAGTTTGAGTTGGACCAAATTGACAACAAGTTTAGTTAAACTTGATCTATTGTCAACCTTAATTAAGACGCTTATTTTAGATTAAAAGCTTAGATATGTAAGGTCACTAATACAAATTGAATTAACTCATTTGAATTGGTTAGTTAAACTTGAAAATTAAATGGTTTGAGTTTTAATAATCAATTTATAATTGAGTTTGAATTTAAAAATTAAGCCTAAATTTTTAGTTACCTAGTTTAAGTTATAAAAATTAAAAATAACTTGGTTCAAACCTATATTCATAGATGTCCTAAATTTAAGTCAACTTACATGTGTCATATAATAATTTCTTACTCATATAATTATCAAGATATAGAATAAAAGATATAAAGCTCTCCGTTGGTTTTTTTTCCATACATATGCTCTTTTTATTTTTATAAAAAACAATTTTATAAATTATAATTCATTTTCATCTTTAAAAAATATATATTGAAATAAATATTAAATAAATTTTAGTTTATAATTAGCGAAAGCAAAGTTAGGGGATCGGATGGAACTGTTATTTTTATTATATTTTTAATTTCTTCCTTATTTTTTGTTTGTATTTTTTTAACAAAAGATTTGTTTACTTGATATTTGTAACAAAAAATTGAAAACAAAAATTTATTTATAAATTTTAAGACTCGGTTCTAAACTTTCTTTTTAAACTTCAACTTTAGGCATTCCTAGAGATATCAATGAATCGGACCAAAGTGACCTTCGGCCTGACAAGCCGGACTCACTCAACCCACCATACATATTTTTTTAGAAAAATTTTCAAAAATTACGCCGTTTCTCAAATAACGGTCGGGCCACGTGGCCCATCCAACCTTAGTCCGTGACCTTGTCTGGCCGACCATGGTCATTTGAATTTAATCTCTCCAAATTTATAAAACTTTCTTTAAAAATACTTAACAATAGAACCAAACCATCCCTTAATTTACTTGCTACCATGTTCCCTTTTATTAAAACTGAAAGAGTTAAATGAATCTCCACAGTTGCTCGTCCATTTTTGGAGACAATCTCAACTACTTACACCAAGCAACTTGTCTCACCTAAAAAACTTGGTTTTTCCCACCGATAATCAGTATCCATTTCTCAAACCAAGCTTCAAAATTGTCAACGTAGTTCCATGCAAACATCAGTCTGGAATCAACTACATGAGGCAACCAACGTAGTGAGCACGAGGATACTTTCTCTGTAACTGTGGCCATTGCACATAGAATTCATCGGCCATGCGCAATTTGTAAAGAAGCAGACCACTCAATGAGAGCTTCTTCACTCTTGCTATGCTCTCAATATAAAAAATAGATGACCACCTGACTCCCACCACCTGAGCGAAAGAACACAAAAATGAATTGTTGCATCTCACATGCATCAAGGACCGAGCGTTGAAGGGGAAGACATCTAACCTTGAATAAAAATGCAATTGCACAAAGAGGCACACAAGTCCCAGGGCCATTGCAAAGAACCTACAACTTCCAAGATACAACACTTAACATGACTAAATGTCATTTAAGCAACCCAATAAAATTTACAAAATCCTAAAGCTATCATACCACTTCTGGTCTGATTCTTATCATTAGCCAGAATGCATGAGATATAGCTACCAATGTTGTCCCAACAGAGGTTATGTATGATTGTCCAACTTCCCTGCTTCTGTAAATCTTCAAGAACTGTACAGTGGCTCCTCTATCCTCCATCTGCAAATGACCGATTTTGAATTACAAAATTAGACAACATTCAGCAACAACAATATTTATGAAATGAAAGAAAAGTTAATAGCTAGCTACTTTACTTGGTTTTAAAGGGTGACGGTTGTCTATGGAACAGGTAATGTCAACTATGCATATTAGGGTACTGGATCTAAGTCCTACACTTGAGGGTTTAAATATTAGTAAAAAGATCAGGAGATGTCGTCAGATATTTATGGCTCTCATACACGTAGCTTACTTTAAAAGCTTTAGAGCCCCAGAAGTACTAAAGTACACCATCCATCTCTCAAAACTCTGATGCCAATAATGTTAACTACTTCCTGAAGTCTGACATTTCAATTTTTTTTTATCAGAGATGGGATTGGAGCCCAACCTTCTTTGATCTCCTATCACTATCTCAATTATTGTGACACAATATACCCTTGGGTAGATAAACTGTAGCAACATCTAAGAATTGGGCTCTCTATATAATTCCTTCTAATCGGCACAGCATCCCTTGTAGCTCAACCCACTCCATGTCACTCCCAAAATCACATTCAATGACATAACCCCACTTCTGTTCTTAAGGATGTGCAGTCCATATACCTCAATCAGCAACTTTGAACATCTCATTACATGCATATCTCAAAACCAGCAATTGAATCAATGGAAATTGAACAAAACAAACGAAATTAAGTAAAATCACAAATTACCCACTGTGTCATCAACAGAGCCCTCCAAAACACGAGCTTTATGGAGGCTCATATTGTCAGTGGCAGCTGCAACATAATACCGAGGGCAAAATCTTTCCTTTTGTAGTGTAGACAACACGCTGATCATTTCTGCTGTATGCCCACCTGCAACCACACTCAAACAGGGTAAACCCACTTGGTCAGACAATTGGATCCGCAAAAATGAATCAAGATCTATGGAACTCTGATCTCACCTGATCCAAGAACAATTAAAGTATTCATTGACTTTGGGGATTTGGGTCGCAACGGTTTGCCAGTTTGGTATACAACCCACGAGACACGGATGATTGTGAAGAAAACGAGACTTATAAGAGTCCCACAAGCCACGTCCATAGCTAAAAATTACAAAACTTGATATAAAAGAGGAGCTTGATCAATTAAGGAATTTACAATGATAGACTACTGTCGGCCATTGGGAACGGGTTTTTGGAACTGACTTAGCTGGATTACAGTTCAGGCTGTCAAATCTCGATCCATATGATTCAGATGTATTCGAGCTGAAGTAAAAAAGTTTAGGCTGGACTTGGGCTGACCAACCCTGCTAACAATCACACTTAAAAAAGAGTATCAAAGGTCACCATTGGCCTCTCCAAACTTTCTATTTTCATACCAATTGTCATGTTTTGAAGCATTGCTACATTAGTACATTTTATTACTAATAACCAAACGAATATGAGGATCGTTTTATTATTAAACATAAGTTTATTGGACATATAAATTTTACCCAAATTGCTTATGAAAGTTCCTTACGATGTTTCACATAAATTAAAACTTAGAACTACAAAAGATACAAGAGTACGTACACATAAAACACATAGACACCCAATTAAGTTCGAATATATACCTTGAGTTTTGACAATATCTTTTTGTGTCATTGATACGTAAAGGTCCAAAGTCCCCAACCTGAAATAAGTACATATGTAAGTCAATTAAGTGAAACAAACTAAAGTTTGGACTGCAGATTTCGTTAAATTCTTAAGATCCAAACCTCAATCCTTGACACTTTGCCTAAAAACCTAAGCAAACCAGCTAAAAACTAACTTCTCTTACTGTTACTCTGTTATTTAAAATAGTGCTGACAAACAAAAGAGACAAAATATAGCAGAAGCAAAAAAAAAAACTAAAAAATCACTGACTCCTCCCTAAAACCATGCCATCAAACAGGAATGCAAGATAAACCACAGTGTGACAAAAGGCTCAAAGGATAAAAGGGAACAAAATGAACAAATTACAAGGAAGGAAGTAGTACACCTAAAGCAATGCTTAACTACGAACATAGTATTGAACCGTCAATGAAAGCAAGAGGTGCCAAAATAAAAATTATAAACAGCTAATAGATTTGAAACTAGAGAAATTAAAAATAGTGAAACATCGAAAAAGTTGATAGAGACACGGGAACACAAAGTGAACATGAAACATACAGATGTTAATCATGACAAAGAAAAGGAATTACAACAGAAATATGCTTGTTTATGTCAGAAAAAACAAAGGAAACACAACCAGGTCGCAAGTATCAAAAAGACACTGGAGAAACAGCAAAAAGGTTTAAACCTGAGGTCCTCCCAAAATCACTAAAAATTTTACCCAACAAAAGGAAGGAAGCCTTAAGATGTCAGATCCCCAGGAGTAGAAGGCAACACTAGCAGAAACACATGATGGAATTGATGGTATCACAAGCATATATAAAAAGTATGGGCCTGTTGATACAGCACTAAGATCGAATGAAGATGTAAACTTATCCATGGCTACAGTATAAACAAAACATTTGTTTTGGCGTATCCCATCGTACATGGGGTTGCATTACCACTCTTGACAGCCTCCTAAAGCATCCACAATAAAATGAACTGAAGCATAAATCACAATACAATATTTCATGAATTTGTTGCTTACAATAACATAAATTACTAACTGATTATGAAAAGTTACAATCTCCAAAGCAATTACGAAACAAAATCAAACAGAATAACTAAAATGGCAAAACATATATCTTTAAACATATTAGAAGATAAAAGGGTTAAACTGAACTCTTCCTTGCTTTTGTTGTAAAAGATCGAAAAAGGGATATGTGAGAGGTTTTCGATTGTAAGAGAGGAAAGTGACTAATAGAAAGAAAAAGTTGAAATCATACACAAAATATAAAGCAAGAGGAAAAAAATTTTGCCAGAAGAAACTAACCTTGTTAACCCTAAACTGCAAGCATCCAACAAAATTTTGTGGACGCAAAAACCAATGGCGACGGTATAGAAATGTCTTGCAGTATCATTTTCCCACACATTTGCAAACCAGAGGCCGAACAAAAGCTTAAAAGTCAATCAATGCTAGGATAAGGGTCCCTACTTCATATTCAAAGCATAAGGAGCAAGTAAGGTTCTAAGGAAATAGTTGAACAGGTTTTACCAGGAATAAAAGTTACAAACCAGCAAAGAGATAGAAAGAGAGGGTTTTATGACAAAAAGAACCAGAATTCATATAAGGAAACTAAACCCACATATCTGCTCCAAAACGAGGGCAACAAAACTATCAAGAAATGGAAGAAAGGCTAAAACTTTGAAATGGGTATTTGTAAAACTTATCAAGTAGTGCAGCCTGTACTAAAACCGCAGTGATCAAACCGATAAATTATACATGATTAAGACTATGAGGGAAAATGAACAAAAAAATAGCAAGAACAATAGTTGCGTAGAAGGTAAAAAGGGCGAAAGTTAGAAGATGGAAGAGAAGCCCAGATGAGACTGAAATGATATTTGATTGAAGAAAGGCAAAACTCACCGATTAGCAATGGCGGAGCTGTGATGGATACAAAGCAAGCATAGATCCCCGAAGATGGTCATATAAAAAATGATTTTATAATAAAAGTAAAGAAATGATTGTTATATCAAATTTATATTATTTGATAATGTTATAAAATTTATAGATTATTTTATAATAATTTTATAATAAATCCTCCAACCAAGTGTGTTCCCGCCAATGTCAACCTCGAGCCCTCCATCCATTCAACGCACATACATCCTCAGCTTTCCTGTCTCAACCACAATCACTCCATATCAAATGAGCGTCAGTAAAATGGTCTGGAGGTCTGCATTCTGATTAAAGCACAGATGATTAGACTATAACCAGCTTAATGTGTATAGGAAGAACAAACAACTATGGGTATACAAGGGCTTTTGCCTCTCTTGAAATCGATAATGGTACCAATCCATATCAAGGACTTGGAGGGTTGTTGCGTTGCTGTTGACACTTACTCCTGGCTCCACAAGGGCGCTTTGTCTTGCAGCACCCAGCTTTGCAAAGGATTACTTACCACCAGGTTTCTATCGCTCTTATCCTTTCTCACCATGTTAGTGCTTCTAAGTTACGAGGCGGAAAATTTCAAGATTTAATTGGTTTGGGCTCATGGGTATTCGTTCATTGGCCGTTTTGATGCATTAATCCTTTTGGGTTAATCGTACATTGCGCATGTATCTGATGGGGTGCTGAAAAGTTTTGATTTTTCTATCAACTTGAGGTGATTTATACTATTGCTTGGGTAAGGTTGTGCAATATTTGCTTTTTAGGATATAGAATTTCATGTCTTTCCTTATGGGTGTAATTATGTAAGTGAAAGTGTTAGTTGATCGTGGATGTGCTTGTTTATTGTGTATGTCCATTTTCGTACCAGTTGCAAATCTTTAAGCTCTTTAATATCTTGTTGTGCTGCTTCTGTTTTCTTGTAGTTGTCCATAATAGATTTCTTAGTTTTACTACCAGGTTGAAAGTTTTAAAGAATATTGATATTACCACTGTTTTCCTCCATCATGTTTTCCTGAGAATAGATTAGCATTTCCATTCATTCCTTTAGTTGTTCTAATTGGATAAGTGGTGATCATTCTTGAAACAAAGTTCTAGTTGTTATGGGCAATAAGATGTCTATGAGAAGATAATTTCTATTTGATATTTTGTAGTTTACATTGACATATTTTCCCAATCTTCTAGGCACATTGAGTACTGCATGCACCGGGTGAATTTGCTGCGGCATTATGGCGTTAAGCCCATCCTTGTTTTCGATGGAGGCCTTCTTCCAATGAAGACTGAGCAAGAAAACAAACGTGCAAGGTATGCTATACATCTTGAATTGTTGTTGTGTTTATCAGCTTGATTTCCATAATAGAGTAAGACATGAATAAGTTGAAAGCCAAACAGAATTACTAAATTTAAGATTCAACCCTGAGGTACTGGCTGAACATGCGTGTTTTGATCATCTAACTCTATTTTTAATGCAAGTTATAACCTTCAAGTTCTAAATATTGTCTACTTATCATGCCTTGAACTAAATGGCCAATGCCTTTAAACCTTCTCAGCTATGGTTACAGCATTAGAAAGTATCAGGTTGTTACACGTGTACGCTTTCTGTAGTTATTACTCCTTTGTCATTAATTCTATTGTTGGATGTGATTCACCTGATCTTGCAACCTTATATTTTGTGTTTCCTTTGGACAAGGTTCTGGGGATTTTTTAATCAATCCCTTAACTGAGAAATAGTCCTTGCCTCACTTTGTTTTTATTACTTCCTTCTCGATGAAGTTTTCTTTATGCACCTGACTACTAAGTCTCTTCAGATGAGCAAAGTCGAGGTGCCAAACTTTTGCCATGCTTAATCAGATTTATTTGTTATTTAGCTGTACACAAGGTGCTTATTCCAGTTAATCAATGGGACTTGGAGTCTGTGTTCGGGGTCCTAGTCATTGAATTATTAAAAACATGCTACAAAAGACATTTTTTGCAATATGAATGCAGAGCAAGAAACGAAAATCTTACACGTGCAAGGGAGCATGAGTCAAATGGAAATTCAGCTGCTGCATATGAGTGTTACCAGAAAGCTGTTGATATTTCACCTTCTATTGCACTTCAATTGATCCAGGTAGTAATAATAAATTATTTGCACATTCTTTATCTAGTATGAGATGACATTGCCTCTATTAATATGGCTGTATGTGAAAGGTTTTAAAGCAGGAGGACGTGTCTTATATTGTGGCACCATATGAGGCTGATGCTCAAATGACCTTCTTGGCTGTTAACAGACAAGTTGATGCAGTAATATCTGAGGACTCTGATCTCATACCATTTGGCTGTCCCAGAGTGAGTTTTTCAGTTACTTTTAATACCATAAAAATCCGGTTGCTTTTCCTATAAAAATTTACATTTTTATCATAATTTCAGCTCCTTTGCATAGATTAAAGTAATATTTTATTCAGATTATCTTTAAAATGGACAAGTATGGGCAAGGTGTTGAGTTCCAGCAGTCGAGGCTTCATCAAAACAAGGAAATAAGTTTTTCAGGTTTTACCAAACAAATGCTCCTTGAGATGTGCATTTTGAGTGGCTGTGATTATTTGCAGTCACTTCCGGGAATGGGACTTAAAAGGGCTCATGCATTGATTACAAAGTTTAAGAGTCATGACAAGGTAAGTTGTGTCATGAATGCACTTGACAACTGAACTGCTGAAACTCAATTCACCAAGAAAATTTCCTCAAACATTGACAAGAATAAAATGTGATTACAAAGGGATAGAAAAGTTTATCTGGCGAATTTCTCACGATTAACTGATTTAGCTTTTGTTCACTAAGAATGCTGATTTTACTGTTTATTTTATGTTTTTTTAGATAATCAAACACTTGAGATATACCACTGTGTGCGTTCCTCCTGGTTATGAAGAATCCTTCCGAAAAGCAATAATGACTTTCCAACATCAACGGGTTTACAATCCTGACAGTGAAAATATTGTGTATTTGTCTCACATATCTGATGATCCTGGCTATGCATTGGATTTTCTAGGCCCATATCCTTTTGATAAATTAACTTATTAGTTTAATCACCTGTGCTCTGCTTTCCCCAGTTTATCTAGGTACTTCAATTTGGACCTTAACCTGAAATACATTGATACCACAGCATATAGCTAAGGGCATAGCAAAAGGTGAACTGGATCCATTTACCCAAATGCCATTTCAGGTATCTTCTGTCCAGCTTATATGTTTATGAATGTCTGTTTGAAAACTGAGAAGTTTCTTTTCTCATCATAGGAAAGAGGCGAATTGATCATGATCAACCATTAGATCACCAATTGTCCTTCCCAACCTAAGAAACTTTGTTGTCCCATTTGCTTGAAAAGTTTAGTTTTGTCCATTTTGTGTACTTATTTTTCAATTCCTGCACATCTCTGTGTGAAAACTGTAGAATTTTCTTTTCTCATAGTAGGCAACAGGTGAATTGACCATGATCAACCTAATGACTACCAGCTTTTCCTTCCCAACCTAAGAAACTTTATTTTCCTATTTGCTTGAAAAGTTTAGTTGTATAATCACGGAAAGTGGTGTTGTCAGTCAGAAAATCAGACAAGGTATTAGTCTGAAATGAAAGGAAAGGGCATGCAAGTGTTGGCAAAGTAACGATAATCCAGTGCTTCAACTGGTTGGTCAGCATTCCTGGGAAGTCTTTTATGCTTTCGAAGTGATGTAGAACTCAATCTTCACATGTTTTTGTATAATGTCTTAGGGCATTTGTCTTGCCGAACTGTTATTTATCCTCTAGGACCACGGTGCTGTTTATGTAGGATTTTGATAGATTATTTTTTCCTGTTGTCTTTCAGGAAGAAGAATGCCAACGAACATAGTGGTGAAAATGTTGGATAATTTAATTCACGTAATCAACATGAACTCTAGAATTCAATAGCCACTCTACAGTTTGAAAATGGCATTAACTTATCTTGGATAAACATCATGTGCCCATTGAAATGATCCATACATTGCAACATCTCTGCTATGACCTTTACTGTTTATCTTTTCTCATACAATTAAGGAATTTCAATCATAAGTTGACCTATATTTATTTCTGCAAGCGGGTTGTTTAACTTCAATTTTAAGTTTTTGCTGCACTAACAGGAAGAAAGAGCTAGTTCTGAGGGGGTCCTTCAGAAAATCTCTGAATCCAGAAAGTCCAAATTGGAAAGTGGAAAGAAAAAGCTAGATTTGCCTGTGCAGAAGAATGTCCTGACAAAATATTTTTGTATCCTTGTAGCCTTATTGTTGATACCTTGTTGGTTTTAAAGAATTCATCCTATATGACATTTGAAAGAATCTAATTAAAATTCACAATTACCTCAAACAAGTGTGTTGACTACTGCAGGTACTGGAACAAGATGGAACACAATGTAGGAGTTGATCTAAATAATACTCCAAATTGAATCCCTGTTGAGATTCTTTGGAGATCTTATTGTGTTGTTTCTTATATTTTTTGTCTCCCCTCTAGCTTTAGAAAATAAGGACCGAACCAGTCTTGCAGGATAGACTTCTATATAGAGATGATATATACACAATCACATATAACGCATGCGTTAGACTGAATATTTGATGAACTAAAGTCAGGGATTGACTAGTTCACTGGGGATGCTATATATAAACAGGGATGCTTGCGAGTTCCTATTTTGATTGACAAGGTTACCTTCTTGTGGTCCATTTTATTTAAATTTTCTCTGATTTCAACTTTCCCTAACATATTAAGGCTTTGCATCACTTGAAGCAAAGAGAACATTTAGGGTCCCTCGAAAGTCACCAATATCTAGTCCCAAGGACATCAGTAACCCAAACATCAAGGAAGATTGTCATTTAGATGTTGCTTCTTGTGATATGAATTGCTCTGCTGCATCTCCAGTTGACTCTAATAAAGTCGAAAAACCCCCTCCTAAGAGTGCTGTTAGTGTTTTCTTTTGGAGTTGGTACAGATTTTGTAGGTTGAAACTCTTCGCTTTCTTATTCCATATTAATTTTGTGAATGTCCTTTTACAGGTGGAAAGTGATCTCTCTGATGAAGTAAGGTTATCAGAGTCTGGAAGTCCTGGTAGGATCTAACTTCTCTTTTTAAATGACTGATAACTGTTAGAGGATTCTTTACCATATAAATTTGCCTTATTATATACACATTGAACCATCAGATTTGGTAGATGGAAGTCCAGGACATACCTTGCTTCTAAAACTTGGAGATTCGACAGTTCTACCAGGTCAAGCTTTACTAAAGCAGTGTAAGGGCAAAACAATGGTGGAGAACAAAAGGCCCGTTGTTAGGAGTTCATATTTCAAAAAAAAGTTGGTAACCAAGGATAACCAAGCTGATAGACAAAAACGGCTTCTATTGAATGATTTTGAAAATGATTCGTGTGGCAATATTGTTCTTGAAACTTCTTGCAACTCAAACACAGAAAACAAAAATGTCTTTATGAAGAGCCCTGACATTCAGCATGTTTTAATGGATAAGAACAATCAAGATGAAAAACTAGGTTTTGTAGTTGAGGATGATCAATTCAATGATGCTAGGAAGGGGATTTTTCTTAAGGGTGTTAATTCTGAAAATGATGATCCGAATAACAGATCCACAAAAAGGAAGAGCTCCTCTGATGACTTTCTAGAAAAAGTAAGCACTTCAATATATTTTATATGTTTTAATTTGGTTTTTGTCCTTTTTCCAATCATTGAGCTGTGGAAGAAGAGATGGCTCCTTTTTGTATTATGACATTCACCCCTATAGTAGATGTATGTGTGATTTGCTTTCAAATCTTTAGGTAAGCCCCAAGGCATTCTACTAAGCTGGTTGACATCAATTTCTTTTAGCCATATTTTAACATGCAGAGTTGTTTGTTGCTCGACTACTTCAGGAGAACATTGGATTCAAGCATATACGTACAAGTGCTCAAAACCTTGACAACACAATTATGGAGGAGATGAAACCTGAGGAAGCAAAATTTGGATCTGACATTTCACATTTAAACCATTATTGTAACATAGCAGAGAGATCTATGGAAAGATTCGCATCAATGATCTCATCATTTAGATTCTCCTCATCTGGTTCTCGCGCCAGTGGTCTTCGTGCACCTTTTAGAGATATTAGGAAGAGTTGTCCCAGCAGGTACCACATTCACTTCTGGTGACTAATTAATTTTTTTACTTTCCACATTGCTCTGATGCTTCACCTATGATGAATATACAACTTCTATACATTGAAGGCCAACTGTTGATATGGATTTCAACCAATTTGCTTATGTTCCGAGCAACCAGAAGACAGTTCTAGGATCTCACAGACACTAAATTTTTAGAAATCATGTAAAAGAAATTCGTATCAGTTCGGGATTTGGAATCTGTTTAATTGCAGGAGATGGTCTTCTTATTTCAAAGGTAGTGTGTGGATTTTCAGTCCCATCATTTATTGGTTGACATTCATTATAGCTGTGGTATTGACATGGAAAAGTTTCTTTTCTAGGAACCATAGAAGGTTTCACTTTTCAACTGACGCCTGAAGGACTGCCACCAATGCCCTGGTGTTCTTCCTGTCACATTCTTGTAAGTTGAGTTGATTCCATGCAGAAATTCTCCAAGCACCATTGTTTTAACAAACACTGAACTACCTCTTGTGAAATAATAAGTACTGAAATACGTTAATTGTTAAGGCATTGGAATTTTAACCTGTTTTATGATGGATTCAGGAATTATAAATCATTCTTAAAAGCATATTACTTTCATTAGCTTTGCCTATTTGAACCACTAGGAAGAAATTGCTTCATTTTGAATGCAAATTATCCATCAATGATGTTTCCTGTTCAGCGCTTTGTGTAACTTCTGTAATAATTTAGTTCTTTGGACTGTTCTGCAATAGCTGGAATTAGACAATCCGGCCCAGTCCGAAAGGTTTGATGGCCCAAGCCTCTGCTACCAAAATGACGTCTTTTTGGTCATTTGTATCAAAACAACTTTACTTTGGTAGTGGCCAAAGCCGGCCAAGGTTGGACTCAGACTGCGTGCCCCGTGTATAGATCGCGTGTAGGATGTTTCGGATCAGCCCGGACCATTACTATACATATCCAGCTAGAATTGGCCCTTCATCTGCTTGGATCTATTACTTGTAGCTTTAGGCATTATAAGTGACAGGATATACCCACGAAAGAGAATAACAATATTGAGTGGGCTACCTACTGCAGCTTTGATCACCTTCCTAACTCAGGTTGGCACACACGTTTACTTCTAGGGGCACACAACAAATACTAACCATCCGCCCTCTTGCTTAAGAAATGTTTTACGAGAAAAAGAGCATATTAAGAGATATATTGCAAGTTACTTACCAAGATATGCTTTGTGATCCCTAAAGAGTCATATATGCAACTGCAGGGATAATTCATTGCTGGTGAAGTAGGAGGTAATTTTTGCTATATTTTAATATAAAATCTATAATATGAACTTGAATCTTATTATCAAGATTAAAACTTAATTAAAGAAGCGATCGAGGTGTTGTGGTTCGTTTTGGATTTTGGCCTTTTAAGATACGCATATAAGTTATCTATCTTTTCCAATGATGAGATATCAAAAAAGACAGACAAATTAGAAATACTATATATAAATTAGTGACAATGGTACCAAAAAAACATAAGAATTTCTTTTATGATATCTCATCATAATATATATATATATATATATATATAGGTCATACTTAATTAGATTTTTTAAGCCTATTGACTTAAAATCTTATTTGTTCAATGTTAATCTTAGAACGAATTTTATAGTAGCTGATGATATATGATTATTATAATATATATGTGTGTGTGTATAAGTCCATTAAAATTCCAACAATGTCTCGCATAAACTACATATACGTAAAATTCTTTATAATTATGTCATAATAAACCTTATGAACTCAAAATTACTATTATTATGAAATCATCTTTAAACAATATAGGATCAAAGTACTCTTTGTTATAATTTTGTGACCAGACCTATGAGTAGTCACATACATCAATATAATTAATGATATAGATCAAGTATGGATATGTAGCATGGAAAATTTCATGTTATGTAATCTTAACATGCGTATTTTCAATTAGTCTTACCTTAGTGAGATTGAGCATGTTGAAATCAGAGTGTAAACTTGCAAAATCCTTTATATTGTAGTATTAAATCATAAAAATTTATAAGACATGTTTATATCCACAAGTATCCATAAATACAAACTTCCACTAAACCAATACATCATCAAATGATAACAAAACTATATGAGCAGTCTGCTTATAAAAGACCTTGGGTAGTGAACCTTTAGTTAGAGAATTTGTAATTATAGAGTTTGTCCCAATATGTTCTATAGATACTTGCTACTCTAAATTCTTTCTTTAACAACTACAATCTTAATGTCAATTTGCTTTGTGAACGTTTGCTTAGCACTCTTTCAAGAAATAATTTTAGTAAACTTGTAGATAGAACCTAAAGTGGATTCACAACTATTTTGGCATCTTGAGAAATTGAAGCTAGAATATCTAATGATCTCTAATTGACTCGATCGTGTGAGAGCATTTAGTCTTTTGTTCTCTTTAGATACTACATAATCCTTTTGGTTGCATTTCAATGATCCATTCTTGGATTGCTCAAAATATCTATCCTACATTCCAACAATGTATGTAACATCTGGATGCATTCATACCTAAGCATAAATTAGTCTTCTTATAGTTAAAACATAAGGAATCTTTGCATTTCTTTAGTTTCTTAATCATTCTTAGGGTATTGAGACTGAATTTGTCTTCTTTAACAATAAGAATATCATTTAATTTGCTATCTTGCATGTCAAATCTCATAAGTATCTTTTCAATATAGCTCTTTTGAAATAATTAAGAATACATGAGACCAATCTCAATATATCTGAATCTTTAATACAAAAGAGGCGTCATTAAGATCTTTCATCTCGATTTATGTAATAAG
Organism: Erythroxylum fimbriatum; assembly: GCA_026770325.2. Lineage (NCBI taxonomy): Eukaryota > Viridiplantae > Streptophyta > Magnoliopsida > Malpighiales > Erythroxylaceae > Erythroxylum > Erythroxylum fimbriatum. The sequence goes on along the minus strand of JANZLH020000032.1, from coordinate 255,550 downwards.
CCGATATCTTTGCTAGTTAACAGTATGTCATCAACATATAAAACCAGAAAAATATACTTACTCCATAAAATTTATAATATATATAATCATTAACCAAATTTATCTCAAAACCAAAAGAGATGAAAATTTGGCGAAACTTGTAATACTATTGACGAGAAGCTTACTTAAGTTTATAGACGAAAATTTTAATTTACAAAGCATCTCCTTTGAATCTTTAGAAACAAAATTTTGAGGTTGCTCCATATAATTTATGTCATCAATATCACCATTGAGGAATGTTATCTTTATATCAATTTGATGTAACTTAGGATTAAAGTGTACCACAAATACCATTATAATCCTGAAATTGTATTTCAAAGAAATCAATGAAAAAGTTTCTTTATAATAGATGCCTTCCTTTTTAGTAAAGCTTAGGGTCAATAAGCTCAGTACAAATTGATCATGCTTTGGACTGAACTTGAACTTGGGTTGTTCAATCTATCCTTACTTGAAGCCTAAATATATCAAGTATAAATATGATGCCAAGCCTAGTAAAACCCTTTACGACAAGATGAGCTTTGTATTTTTCCCATTGCCTTTTAAATCTCTTTTAATTAATGTCCCATTGTAATCAATAGATTTTACACGTTCAAGCAATTCAGTAAGATCTCAAAAATCATTGTCTTTTATTGGCTTAATTTTCTCATTCATGGCATCAATTAACTTTTGAGAATTAGTATTTTAAATTGGCTTTGTGGAAGTTGACTGGAGCATCTTTCACTATCTCAATGTTCATATTATATTCTTAGAGAAAGACAAAATAATCATTGATAATTGCATTTTTCTCTCTAGTGGATATTCTTAATGACATTTATGTTGTTAAGTTTTTCCTTTAAGAATATTCAATTGATCTTGATTAGGGAGATTTTAAACATTATTTTCTTGAGTTGCTTCTTGAATGATATTAGGAATGATAACTTGATTATGGTCAGTATGTAGGAGGAGAAATGAATTCCTTTTCAAAGACAAAGTATCTAACCTGATTTCCCCCATCATACTTAACATCCTCGAGGAATTTAGCATTTACCATCTCAAAAATATATTTATTTGTGGGATCATAAAAATTTGTACTCTTGTGACCATTCAGGATATCTAATGAAATTACGTATTTGGCCTATAAGGCCTTACCTTAGTTAGACAATCCCAAATATGAAAATGTCTTATACTAGGCTTTCTATAGGTCTATAATTCATAAGTGGTTTTGGTAGTTGTTTTTAGTCCTTTTGCTAAGTTGATATTCAACTACAACTTTGAAAACTTTGAACATGTCCAGTGACTTCTCATGAATGAGATGGAAGTACCTATTAACATAAGCCATCATCTACAAACACAATAAAATATTTTTGACCATTCTAAGAAGGTGTAAAAAATGATCTATAAATATCTGTATGGATTATTTCTATGATGTTTGAAGATCTTTTGGCACATAACCTCTTTATGTTTATTAACTTCCCTTTAAAACACTTGATACAAACTTAAAGATTTAATAGATCAAGTGGGTTAAGAATTCCATCTAATATGAGCTTTAAAGTTTTTGTTTAGAGATGTATCATAAACTTTTATTCTATAATGAAACATAATTATCATTTGTTAAATTTCTTTTAGCATCTTGAGAATTAATATGCAAGGATTCATTAGATGATGCAATTGTATCAAGTATAAGTTATCGTATTTTGATAAAGAACCGAAATCAATAAGTTTAAATAATGAAAAAGACTAAATTATCTATTTCCAAAGGAACAATAATAATCAACATTGTCTAATACAAAAATAGAACCCAAATTCTACTTAAAAGATGGTACAAGATAAGTCTCTTTCAAATTCAAATAATATCTAATCATATATGATAACCTAAAAGTCTATATTGTCTGAAATTAAATTGTCTAGGTACTTCAGTTAAATTAACCTAAAAACAAATCAAAGAAACAAATGTATCTTTCTTTACTTACCAAGTATGATACTTGGTATTACTCCCTTTTCTTATGAGAAGTCTTCCCACAAAAGTAGCAAGCAAATTCCTTAGTTTATTATTGTTGTTCTTTTATACTACTACTTTTGCGATCCACAATTTCTTTATCTTTCTTTCATTTCTTATTATTGTCCTTAGACATAGAAGTCATGTGAGCACTTTCACCCTTTCTTGCTTTGATTTCTCTTCTTCTTGCATATAATATGAAATGAGCTCATTAAGAGTCCATATCTCCTTTTGATAGTTGTATCTAAATTTAATTGACTGAATTGTATGGGAAAAGATATCAAAACTCAATACAAGTAAGTCTTTAAAAATCTTTAACTTTAGTGCCTTTACTTTTGAAGTAAGATGTGACATTTCTAAAATTTACTTCTTGATGTTTTCATTACTCTTATATCTCATAGAAGTAAGATCCACCAAAAGATCTAGAGTACCTATTTTTGCCTTTTCATTTTTAGCAAACCGCTACTCAAGTTTTTGAAGGAACAATTGATGTTCTTTTTTTTCCGACATTGTGCCCTTAAATGTTTCATGATCATAAAACTCATGCACTTTGGGCATTCTCTCTTATCCCAATTCCTCTTATCATTAGAGAAACTTGCATCCATAAGAGCAGGAAGTCGCCCAATTTGAAGAGTAAGATCTAGAATCATGTAGTCAAGAATGATCATCATGTTCTCTTTCTAAATTTTAAAGTATGTGCTATCTAGCACAAGTATAAAGTTAACACTGGATATTGTGGTAGCAAAAGTATTCGCTAATTAAATGGAGAACAAAAATAAATAAAGCAATATAGTTACAATTAAAATTTGAATGCAATATAATGAACAAATTTAAATAATGTAACGGTATAACATTGAAATTTAGTCTTTAAACAAAAATATCAATATATAAGTGGTACTCTTAATGCGGTGATCAAACGTTAATAATAAGTTTTTGTCAAAAAATAAGCTTTTTTGGACTAATTTATAGTTTAAATGGAAAGTTGAATAATTTATAGTTTGGAAAACGATGACCAAGATGATCATCATATATGAAATTACAGTTTTACTTCAAATGTTTTATTACCATAAGATAGTTTTGCCATATAAGCTCTTTTTCCTTTGTATTTTAAGGGCACTTGGGCAATTTTAGACTTCATCCTCACTCTGATAAAAGAGCTTTAACCCTCAAAATACTGAAATAGTCCTTTTCTCAAAGATAATTGACACCATCATTCGAGAAAACAGATCAAGAAAAAAATCCAAAGTGTCACCATCAACAACCTAATTTAATGGGATGTGGCTATTAGTGGAAGTCCTAAAGGGAAACTCTAATTCTTCCCTTGTATCAAATCACTAATATCAGTTACAGAAAATTTGAACCTGAAAAGAAAATACGCGTTAACGTCAAAATCCCAAATTGAAAAAGTGCATTAGAAAAGTTCCTGCAGTGCACTTCATTGACATTAACATTATGGGCATGACCAACATAACGGCTACAATTCTCATTACCAACACGCAAGTCTTTTCTCGGTTTCATGTCACCTGCCTTCTTATCTTCATTTAGTTGATTATACATCATAAGATTCTGCATTATCCTTCTTTTTCTCGTATTAGGTGATTGCAACATCAAGAACCCAACCCTTATGTGTAAAAGGAAGATTTCAAGGATTAAACTGACTGATCTATTTTGAACATGGGGTTCATCAGATGTTCTTCATACTTCTGCAACCTGATTAATTACAGGGTGCTTCATTTCCATGCAACTAAAAAACTTTGAGAACTACTATATATGAAGATATCACAGTAGTCGTATTCTTATTTTGAAGAAACAATGTAAATTCATGAGATCTAACTCAAGAAAGCTTTAATTAATTCTTGACACATGGATTGACGAAAATTTCCAGTGACAATGTTCTTATTTATTTGACCTAATATACATGGACTCAAGCAACATACAAAGGCAAGCCTGGTTCCATGGTCTCTACAAGGCAAATAATTCATATCACACGAGTGGCTTGACGTAATGGTTGATTTGATTGATCCATAACGTGATTAAACCCCTCACTAGTCAATGGTTCTTATACGTGCATTAGCACGAAAGGAATATAAAAAATTGTCCTTAGAATATAATTAATTACAACATATACTTGTTTTCTCCTTATCTAGTGAATTTAAAAGACACACAGTTAGCTAAGAGGAAGTTCATCTTAGGAAGAAACCAATAGGGGGTAAAAGGCAATAAAAGAGAAGTAAAAGTCGAACCCTAGGAAAAAGAAGGTAACGTGGGCATTCATTTAAACAGGAGAACGTTCACTCAGAGGAAGAAGGAAGAAAAACAAGAGAAGATAAAAGGATCGTACTAGAGAAGAATTTATCAACTCTTAGTCGGTGTGAAGCAGAGAACAATTCCCTAGTCCTGGATTCCATCTTCTATTTGTTGTTTGAGTAATTGATAATTGCTTAGTTTTAGTATAATGAATTTCGTTTACAACGGAGTAGTTTTTTTTTTTTGACGAAACAACGGAGTAGTTATTTCTAATGTTTTAAAAATCGGACCGAAAGTTAAACTAATAAGATAAAAAAATTAAGGTTTAAAATGTTCAATTAATGTTAGATCGTTATAAAATCCAAAGATTAAATAAAATTAAAGAATTTAGAATATGATTGAAAGAGATCATCCTTATCAGTTGAAGAATTTGAAGTTTAATTTTAAAAAAAATTATTTAAAAAAATTAATTTATTTATTTTAGTTTATAAAAACTTATTAATTTACAAAAATTGATCATTTTTAATAATAAGAGCTATTACAATAAATTGAATTGAAAAGTTGAAAATTGAATTGAAAAGTGAATAGCTCAAAGTTTTTACGATTGAATCGGTCGACTCAGTTAAATTTCTAAATCATCGGTTGTTTTTGTTTCCATGAATTAAACAGTAAAATTAGGGTTGCAGTAGATATTGACTTTGTCTGTGATTTTAACTTGTTTTATGACATCACTATCTTAAGATTGAATGCGTCATAATTAATTAAATTATAGCTTTTCATAAAGTTTTATATGAATTTTCATTTAATATTTTTTAATTAAACTTAAATTCTTTGATGAATAAGGATAATTTCTTTCAATTATATTTCAAAAATTTTAATTTTATTCAAATTTTAGCCCTTTTTATGAGGGTCTAATACTAGTTAAATCTTTTAAACCTTAAACTTTAAACCTCTTGTCTTATCTCAGTTTTTAAAACATTGGCACAATCTTATTTGGTTAATGGGACAATAGGTTTAAATTCTGAAATTAATTAAGACCCTTGGTTTTGTGATATGCATATCTAATCATTGAATCATCAAAACACACCTCTCGATTTCCATGTATACTTTTATTATTAAGTGACTGTTTCATCACAATAGCTTAAGCTATTGTGTGTGGCCAACTTAATTAGTTTTATATATTTACTAACACACCCCCTCAAGTGAAAGCTCTTTGGGCTTGAAATTTGCATATGCTCACTCTACCTTGTGCTGAATAATATGTGGGTGGTAGGAATTGAACTCACAACCACTTGGTCACAAAGACTCTAATACCATACTAAGTGATCGTTTCATCACAATAGCTTAAGCTGTTGTGTGAGGTCAACTTAATTAGTTTTATATATTCACTAATATTTATTTCTTCACTAGTATCCCAATTGCTATGATTAATTATTTATATGGATTGTCTCCAATCTACACAACATTATCTAATATGTTGTCAATTCGGTATAAAGCTGAGGCAAATCAACAATCAAATTATCAATAATTAATCAAAGTGATCTCGTGCACCACACGTAGCTTCGGTGTCAAGACTTCTTGTTCCTATATTGTTCTTTATTTAAACCGACTTTTCTTGTATCATAGATTGATTGGTTTAATAGTGATACATATATCTCTTATGCATAAGGTTTATGTAGTTCTGAACCGCAACTGCATGTACACGTAGAGCATTGCTCTACTTGGTCGTATCGTAAACTACAATTACAAGTGTATATAATTGGATTACCTAATTAATTATTCATGTGGATCTCATTTTTTTGCAATATTTAATCACTCCAGGCGGATTTAATAATTAAGCTCTTCCTGTAGATCATCTTTTGTTTAGAAGACGATCAAGCCAACCTGTAATTGTTTGATCAAAAGCTTGTTTAGTTTGCTTTACAAAGAAAAAGAATTGAATTGGATATATATCGAGCTTCTTGATGGTAAGTTTTTATATGGTGTTTGATACAAGTAGATGTCGTTTACTTGGAAATCACAACCTTTGCGGAGATGTTCCATTGCCATCTTCCTCTCCACCTCAACAACATCTCTTTACCGTCAGTCGAATCGCGATCCCCCACTTAGCTAAATTGAGAAATTTTTCGAAGATTAGCGAAAGGTCTAGGTCATTTTACCCTAATAGTCCGGGAGCTGAGGCCTCTCAACATGGTCGTTTTGTTTTTAACTTGGAATGGATCAAACAACGTTGTTTAGCTTATTGGTTTCTTAAGTCATGCTTTGCTGACTTATAGCCAAACTCTTCATTGTTTATCCTATATTATTAATAAAATTTTTTAATTTATCAAAAAAAAAGTTTCTATATGATGCATCGTGCAGATTGAAATTACGAAATGTACTTTAGTTTCCTTCTTATCATCTTGTAGTTTGATTAATCAATTTTGTTACTACTAATCAAACACAAACAATGCATATCAAACCTAAGATTTTATAGCAAATAGCAATCCATCAGAATTTGCTTACAAGTAATTCAAAATTAAATTTACTTATCACTAAATCTATTTAATGAGATTCTTTTTATATAGTTAATTTAATAAATCTTTTTTCAATGAAATATATTAATTTTCTCACTAAATCTATGTTCGTTAGAGAGAGTTATCTCGCGCTATTAGACATTCTCTGCGTACCTACTTGTGTCGGTTTTGGATACTGATATCTTTTTGTTAAAGGTCGATCGAGCTTTTCTTGAAAGTATGACATGGGTTATTTGAATGCCTTATCGCCTTGTACTCAAACATTGCATTGGGCATTTTCTCAAACAAAGCATGCAATAAATTAATAGTTAATTTACAAACCGAGTTTTTGGTGTTTTGATGTGGATATTAGGTATTCAACTAGGGGGTGGTAGCTGAACTAAAAGAAGAAGAAGCACATGGCCATGACAAAGCCGTATCAGCATACATGTAAACTCCTCGATGAAAAGTCATAAAAGCTAACTCCATACAAGTTGGTTAATTATGACCAAAACCTAACATACGAAAAAGAAAAAAGAAAATCATACTATAACCCTCACATGTTTATAGCCAGAAGTGCACGAAAAGAAATTCAATTCAATGGCTTTGATTAATGTAATGACCATCTTTAATTTGAATAGATCAATTTATTATAAAGCTTCTAAGACAAAACTACGCTATTCGAAGTTTGGAAAACATGTACTAATTTGGAGCACAACCAAAAAATGCAACCAAGTTATTCTAGATATATTGCCATTGACTAGGTTTTAATTACAAGTCTATTTAATGGTGGAGATGATTTTAGATTACTAAGTAATCAGGCTCGGAAATGTGAAACTCGAACACTAGTTATTGTTATGTACGTATTATTGGACCTCTCTAAATTTCGTATATTATCGAGATTTTTATTAAATTATTGTTGTTATTGCACGAGAACTCTACGTTGCCCTTTGCTCCATTGAGTCGAATTAACACTAATTTCATCTCATGTTACTTGAAACAGTTTGTATAAGCAAGGAAAGAAAGGAAGTGGTCGAGCTCAAACCCAACTAAAGGTTGTAACTTGTAACCTATACCTTTACAACAAAGATATAGGAAACTCATCATTTGGTATTAGTTAGAAGTAATAAAAAATGGTAGGCTGATAGCTGCACATCATATCATTCTAGGCCAAATTGGCTTAAATCATGTTCGATTCCCCCAAATTCCGGTGTGATGAAAAAGAAAATGGTTTGAGACCCCGGAGATCCGTGAACCAGCTGCTGACTTTAGAGACAAGACTACTCACTCTTGACTTTGTCTTTTGCCATTTACTTTTCACATTGTTCCAAATTGCTAGTTTCAGAATATTCTTTAAGTGCTCAACCTTATCCTAGCGGGTATTCACGAACTGTTTATAAAAAATTGGTCTGTTATTTATCGGCATGTATATCGAGAGAGCAATAGATGTGTTGACTGGTTCACCACCCAGGCTGAACGTTTTGTTGTTGGTGTAACCTATTTTAATATTGCACTTATCAGGTGCCAACTTATCTTATTTGAGGATATATCAAGGATCTGTTTCTCCATACTTATTTTATAATCTGCTCCGGCAGTTTCCCTTTAATAAAAAAAATAATATTGTTAAAGAAAATGTCAAAATTATAAGATATAGTCGTCCTTGCCTCCTTAGTTGGAGCCTAATCACGTCAATTTTGTTTTCAACGAATGCAAATTCTATGGCCTTATCCGCTCGTCATCTAATCGTGTTCTCTTCTTAGAGTAAATATTAAATAATGCCATTAAATAGTTGAAGGAATTAAAATTATTATCTTCTATAATATTCAAATTTTACTGAAATATTTATAAGCAATTGTAAATATTTAAGTCAACGTTTTAAAAAACCATAACATAGTTAAACCAGTAAGACAAGAAGTTTAAGGATTAAAAGTTTCAATCGATATTAGACCGTTATTAAATTGGCCAAAAATTAAATAAAATTAAAGAATTTGAAATATAATTGAAATAGATTATTATCTTCTATAATATTCAAAATTTACTGAAATATTTATACGATTCTCTTAAAAAAGCAACTGTAAATATTTAAGTCGATGTTTTAAAAATCAGACCATAGGTTAAATCAGTGAGACAAGAAGTTTAAGGATTAAAAGGTTCAACTGGTATTAGACCGTCATAAAATCGGCTAAAAATTAAAGAATTTGAAATATGCCTTTATCTATTAAAGAATTTGAAGTTTAATTGAAAAAAGAAATTTTTAAATAAAAATTAATTGATTTATTTTAATTATAAATTGACTGATTAATTAATTTTTAAAACCAAAAGCTATTAAAGTAAATCAAATCGAAAAGTTGAAAACAAAACCGAAAACTTAAACAATTAAAACTTTTTACATTCAACCAGCCAAACTGGTTAGATTTTTTAGTCACGATTTAAGTTGTTTGCACTGGTAGCTAGGTATGCATTATTTTGCAAAACCTCTCTGAAGCCACTCCTCATTCATCCCCCCACCCCTTTCCTCACTTATCTCTATCACTCCCTAATTATGACAACAGCCATTCATGTTGATTGTTGGAGGTGTGTCTCAAGTGAAGACAAACCTCCAACTCACAATTGCAGAAGTATGTAGCAGATGCTACAATGCACTCCCCATTTATTATACCATAAATCATCAAACATCATCACCAATCATACCCTGCAAACTACAGCTAGCCAGTTCACATCATCATCTTACAAAGCACTTGAAACAAAAACCAGAAACACGATATTCATGAACTGTTATATACAATTCGAACCCATTATTTTCACTTTCAGCTTTTTGATTTTTATTTGTCTTACAATTACAAGAGTCTTCATACATGAAACACGTCTTAAACTTTGAAGTGTAAGCAACAGAAAAGAAGAAAAAGAATTAGAGGGCTTGCTTGACATAAATGTGCACTATCCCAGATTAATCATACCATACATGGATAATTACAATTATCAAGTCTCAAGTCTCCAAAAACCCTGTCATTCTAAGAATAGAATTTCTGACTTGGCTCAAATCTCTTCCCTTTAAAGTCCTACCGTTGCCGGTGCAAACAGAAAACGCCATCTTTCCAGCAATCCGCCGCCCCACAATAACGTGCGGGGGAACCAACTCTCCTCCATCGTACTCATCTTCAGACTCAACCCCATCTGCAAACTGGAAGATCGGGATATTGACCGGCACAGTACTCGACTTCTTTGGCTTCTTTGTTTTCTTGCTCTTCCTGTTGTTATACGACATTCGTGAGCTGGGCGCTAACATATCCATTTCTTGGAGGTTGAAATAGTAGGCGCTGTTGTTGTTGTCCTCGCCGTCTCGATCTTGGTCGGAAAAGATTACCTCGGATTCCTCAAACTCTTGATCAGCCATGTAAAGAACTGCTAATTAAGCAGAAAAAATGGTATTCAATAAATTACTGGTTTTCGGTATTGGCTATCGGGTAACGGAACAGGTTAAGAGAAGGTTAGAGGATGAGAAGGGTTGTGAGATTTATAGGAGAAGAGAAAGAGGAGGATTTGTAAATCGTAGTGAGTACACCATTGATTGTTTGTGATGGCGTCACTATAAAGACATTTGAGTGTGGTCCCAGCTTTCCTCCATCTAACAAGTGTTGTCTAAGTGTTGCTTCTTTGTCTATCTAGCTAAGTACCTATCTATCTCTTACAAGGGTTAATTACTTTGAGTGGTCATTTGGTTCTTAGCATGTAAAAGTTGTGGCGTTGGAGTTTGTTCTCCTTCTTCCCCCTTTGTTTGTGTGTTCGTGTGGTCTATTAGTCGCCTGCCTGATAACCAGCTCCTTTCCTTGGGGCTTACGGCTCTTTTGTTCCTGTAGCAAGTCTAGCTTCTTATATTTTGACTTGGAAAATTTGGACACTTGCGAATTTGGTTGGGTTTGGCATTTCACATAGCTTGCTTGAGATAAATGTGTTTCATGCATTTGTAGCTTTTGAAGCTTGTTTAACTTCAGGAATCTGGTTGACTTCGAGATTTAGCATATCATTATTGGGATGAATGAAGAAAATTAGGAAGATTGTGTTATAGTTTCAATATGGAAGCATTTTAAAGATAATTTTTCTAATTATTGTATCCAATGTTTTAAAAATTGAAAGTTAAACCGGTAAGATAAGGAGTTTAAGATTTAAATAATTTAAAATATGATTAAAAAAATTTGTTCTTATCTATCGAAAAATTTAAAGTTTAATTGAAAAAAGAGTTTTTTAAATATAAATTAATTTATTAATTTACAAGAATTAATCGATTAATTAATAAATTGATCGGTTTTTTTAACAATAAGAGTTATTAAATTAAATCAAACCAGAAAGTTGAAATCTTGACCTAAAAATTGGACAGTTCAAAATTTTCAGTGTCAAATTTGACACCAAACTGATTGAATTTTTTAATCAATAATTTTATCCGATCCATTTGGTTTTAATTGAATCTTGAGATGATAGCAATGTTTATCCTATAATGATTTTTTAATCTGGACCTACACATCATTTTCTCAAATTTTCAGGTCGTTTATTAACCAAGTCTTTTTTTTTAATGCTTTCAAGTTGATCGTTAGCATTGGTAGGTAAGAACTGAATATGAAAATAATTAAATTATCTTGGGGACTAGATTGACTTTTTAATTAACTGCTTAAACCTGATTGGAATGTTCATCATTAGCAATCGATCAAGACATGATTCACACACATGGCGGTTCATGAGGCGTTGTCCACTTCTAATTGGTTTAACTCTTGAACTAGGAGGCTAGCTAATAAATGCATTGTTAGCTAACAAATCTTGAGTTTCAACTGTCTAGTAGTTAGTGTGTAGTTAAGGTTATCATATTTGTATAGCCGTAATTCATTAAAGATGTTTCTCACAATATTCATATAATGATTACTATTCATTTAATGTATGGAAATCAATTACTTGATTTTATTTCAATGAAATCCAGTACTCCCTCTTATTTAAAATAAGTGTCGTTTTAGAGGGATTTTAATTAATCAAAATAAGTGTCGTTTGTAACTTTTTATGCATATTTATGATTTTACTTCCAAAATTACCCTTTAATTTCTCTCACATCTTAATTACACAGATTATATTTTCGAGGCACTTTAACATGTAATTAATAAAGGTATATCAGACAATTTATTAACTTTCTTAATAATTATGCATTCCTTTAAAACGATACTTATTTTAAATAGGAGGGAGTAAATTACTTTCCAACCAACCCAATCAATCTAAAGGATATAACTAAAACGCTCATCAATGTCAAGTTCGATAAAGGCAACTGAATTGGAGATAACCAATTAACCACTCACTTTGAGTGAAGACACGTAGGAAAGTAAGATAACGTTTGGCGATCCAATATACTAAATAAATAGTGAATGAAAATATATCCTTCCTTTCTCGAATTTTTGTGTCCCTTTTCCTAAAGAAAAGACGAAAGGGAAGGCAAAGCTAATTAGCTAAAGCCTCTTTGGTGGTAGAAACGGCCAACCTAACTAACTACCAGTCAAATAAATACACGTAGAGCCCTTTGGTGGAAACAGTAAAGTTTGTTACATTAAAGAGCTTTTATCTAGTTAGCTTACTCCAATGGTTTCCCGTAATATTGTATAGTAGAATGAAAGGCGTTAGAATTCCTACAAAGATGGGGAATGAATCAGCAAGAAAGCAGCAAACTCATAACTTTTTTTTTTGTATGGATCCAGGGTATTTATCGACGGATCCAGTGACTAATCTCTTCGTTAGTTTGTAAACACTTCATAGAATGGGACAACTGGTCCAAAAATTTCAAGCTACTCCATATCTAAAGTCAAAGATCGAATTCCTGACCTTTGGTTAAGGATGGATGAGTCCTGTTCACTCAACCACACCATTTGAATTAACAAACTCATAACTTGTTCTTACTAAAATGAGGCCTACTTTCAAAAATTGTTTCTGGAATACTGGTATGAACAGGCCGAAATAATCGTGGTTCAAACAACTAACCTAATTATCATTTAGATATTAAAAACACAGGTATTTGATTAAAATAGAGAAAAATTCAGAAAGATGGATCAAACTTGATTCACCAAATCCCAATTGACTCGAACTAGCTTTTGTTTTTTTTTTTTCAGCAGAACGTGTTTCTCGTGTGGTTCGATTCGGCTCAGCCTATGAACTGGGTCACCAATTTTAGATCAACTTGACTGGATTGCACCGAACGTTAAAACCTTGGTTTCAAAGTTAAGATTGATGGTTTCTTTTGTTTTTCCTTCCAAGCTTTCCGAGACTTATGCAACTTAATGGCTTTAATTATGTGCAGAGCAGCAATTGTGGCCCTCGAGAAATGAGGAGGGGCAAAAAGAAACGGCAGTACCTAGAAGTTTGGGACATCATCCGCATACTGTTTAAGGATCTCTGCCATGTAAGTGAGGGAATATCCTAATTGGGTTTCCTCACCCTTCCCACTGCCAACATCAATGGCGGATGTTTGCTACTCTTGATTAAAAGTCAATGCAAACCGTTTCTCATTATAATCTATATATTAAAGTCAATACATGTAGAGAGAGAAAGAGATAGAAATCACACTTTTTTGTTTCGACTCCTGGAACTCAAACATCTTCAAACAACAACCTACCTTCTTGATGGGGTCCGGTTCCGGTTGGATGAAAGTAAGAATCCTATGAGCGGATGAGCCCATCATTAATTTAGATCATCTATCTCATTTTCTCGAACTAAAAACATTAATAGTTTCGATAACTCTGGTACGGAAATTATGAACCTGGAAACTAGAACAGCGGAAGCAGTAAAAGAAGGAGCTTTGATGGTATCATTATTATTATCTTATAACAAAATGGAAACGTGAATGATAAAACTAGCATTGAGGATATGATGATAGAAGCATCATCAACTATGTTTTGCTTCACCTTCACCTTCACCTAACATACATCATTCACGATTTAGTTGTCATTTCATTTCCTTGTCTAGCTTTCTTAATCTTGGCACCAAGATCTGCGAGAAGAACCGGAGGAAACAAAGACTCCACCTCATTAGACAGATCAAGTAAGAGTCTTCGGCTGGGCGATTTTCGTTTGGTTGATGGAAGAGATTTGATTTTTTTTGGCGCAGGAGGACATTGAAGAATTGAAGCGATTTTTTGATCCTTAGCTGTTGGTGTCCTGAACCCTTCATCTTCATCTTCAATCCCAGACTCTCCTCCCAAAGATGGCAATTTTATTTCCAAAGCAGAAACAGACAACTCGCGTTTACCTTCTGATTGTTTTTCTTCTTGCTGAGGCCCTTGCACTTCTTGTTTGTGATCCTGATCTTGAATTCCATCGTGTAAGGGTGCAATATCGCACTCAGCTCGAAACTCCAAAGATGGTCTCACGATGAAATTGAATTCCACTGAATTCAGATCTTTATCGGAGAAAAACTTCTCAGAATTTGGCACCCCCATGTACGAAACTGATTTAAATTCCAGGAACATGAAGATCTACAACTAAAAGATCACCAAAAGGAAGCACACAACAGAATCCAGAAATCTAAAACTCCTCAGCAACGGAGCAGCTAAGTAGGAGCAAGAAGGAAACTAAAGAGTATAAGAAACAAAAATGCGTGAGCAATTCAATGGCAGTTAATAAGGTAACGAGAAGTCAATAACTAGCTAGCTAGAAACCGGGAATCCTAGGAGAAACAGTAAATTGTTGAAGATATAATCATAGAACAGCCACCTTTTAGTGGACTTGTACAAGTTATTGTTCTGGACTTTAGCTGGTTAAATGTTGTTATTGAGAGAGAGAGAGAGAGTAGAAGACCTTGAAACCCACTTCGGCGAAGGACCCAATGCAACATACTTATACAACGACATTCACATCCTCATCCTCTCTTTTTTCCTATATAAGAAAAAAGACCCTCTACTTTGTTTTATCCTTTTTTTTTTCCATATTTTAACTATAGAAATGAGGTAGCTGAGAAAGTAGAATGGGAGACCTAATGGGATCGCTTTCTTTTTCTAGGAGTCAGCCATTTTTAAGTAAAAGTAGTTAGTAAGAAAATCAGGTTTAAGAAAAAGCAGTGGCTTTTTCTCTGATCTCTTGCGAACTTTGATGCATCAATGCACGTGGTTTACTACAGCAAAACCATCTGATGTTAACGTGCATGCTTTCTAAGCAATCGTAGCCCCCACCTGCCGCTTTCATTTTCATTTCTTGCATAAAATCCTCGCTACAGTTTAAAAGAAAAAAGAAAACTTCCGTAGCTAGAATTTCACAGCCCTGACAAGATGTACGAAGAGATGTTGGAGTGTTTTCCTTTCCTTGATGTTTTAAACTATCATATCCTTCTTAATTAGTACTGTACAGTTCCCCAGTTTTTAGCTTTTACATACACAATTTTACATGATTCACAAGCTCTGTTCTATTAAATCTCCCGTGTCACTCAAAACCACCCACTGCCCCTTCACTGTTATCTGCATAAACATAAAGGATTCATATGTGTAACACTATAATGTATTAGGTGAATTTTCGTGGGTGCGTAGGTCCCATTGGCTAGGGCTAGTTCAGGCCACTGTCATGTTTATTAATGTAACTTAGGATTCCAGCTAGAGATATTTGCGATATTTCCTGAAAATAGCTTGGATTTCACCGCATCATGGGATGGGACATGATAAGGGGCCTCCATCCACCGCATTTACTTTAGAAGATTCCTTCGCTTCTTCTTCTTCTTCTCTCCAAAGTCCAAACCTTTGGCAGTTCAAGTCCTCCCTATTTTGGCATCTAAGTATTAATTAAAGAGTGCGTTTTATTATACAAGAAAAAGTAGTAGTCATACTTTGGTAGGACAATCCCAACTAAGCTTATGGGACTAATCCTAGTCTCCTAATATTTTTCTTTTAAGCAATACCTGATTTTCAGTTAGGTGGGGACTGGTTTTTAGTTCTTCATCAAATCATGATCAAGACACAGTCCAGTGAGTCACTGGTTATGAAAGCTAATGTAAGAAAATGGGCAAAAGCACAAATACATGAAGACGCTGCTGTCTCCTTTAGATTTGTCTGATAAGCATATCTATTAGTTTGCTAAAAGAAGAATTGCGGATTAAAAAAAGGCCCAAAACTCACTCACACACACACACACACACTCTCATGCCACATAATTGCATCTCATGCTCATGCCTAATGATTTTGCTTCCCATCTTGGATCATAATGTCCCATCTCTAACAATCATCTCCTGCCCTACTTTCCGTATTCCTTACTTCATTTTCCCGCCATTTATTTTCCTTGGTCTGCTGTTGCTCCAAAAGTCCATTGAAAATAGCAACTGACCATTCTCTCGAACTGTTGAAGAAGAGATAATTGGAAGTTCCCCAAATCTCAAAGTTTCAGTCAACAGAGAAGTGGTCATATATATATTTTGTTACATAAAATGTTGGACAACTCCTGATTGCCGAATTGAAGTGGAGATGATCCTTCCCTTTGGAATTTTATCATTATTGTTTTTGGTTGACCGAATGGGCGGCATGACATGATCGTTTACTTTTCCACTAAGAACGACAAAGCAAGCAAATGCCAACAAGACCCGCAACCATTAATTTGTTCTTTTCTTCATCTCAGTCTCGGTCTCAGCTCAGCTATTAAGGATATGGTCAATAATAACATGATGCCCCATCTCAAATCATGACTCTGTTAATAGTTTCCTCCCACAAATCATAATTTCATAACCGGTCCACTGTTCCATGGGCCTGCCTTTCTGTTCTGGTATCGTTCACATACTCCAGGCTCCAGCGCAGGAAAACAATGGTGGATCAGGAAGTTGGATCCTCTAATCTTGCTTGTCAATGGAGTCGAGTTAAATTAAAAAAAACTCCTAACCGCTATCTTTTAAGTCACTACAAGAAAAACGTTCATTGCCGACCGTAATTAGCGACCGAAAACCTGTGTTTTCGGTCGCTAACATTGATCACCGACCGTAATGAGCGACCGAAACTTTGGTCGGCGATTGCGCAGTCGCTAAATTTTACCGACCATTAGTACTTCGGTCGGTGACATATACCGACCGCAGCGTCGGTAAAGAGCAACTGTGTTACCGACCGACGGTCGGCGTATTCAATTTGCAGTTAACGACCGAACCGTCGGTAAGTAAATGCTCGTTTCCCGACCGATGTGTCGGAAATGTAGAAACCTTTTTACCGACCGTCGGTCGGCAAATTGGGCAACGATTGCCGACCGTCGGTCGCAAAATAGGAGTCACGTTTCCGACCGACGGTCGGTAATATGGTCTTTGCATAGTTTGAATATTACCAATTTGGCCAAATTTACGAAATAGATCCTGTTTATTCGCTGAAATGTCGTACAAATCGCAACAAATAACAGTTGAAGAACTATTTAAAATGTGAACCACATTTAAAAAAATTAAAAATGATTGTAACATATGTTTAAGAGTTCTGAATCATCGGAAAATGTTTGCAGAAAAAGTCAAATGACCGTTATTACAGAAAGCATTCGTAACTGTAAAGTGTGAAATTATGTTGTAGTTAATTGAAAACCATATTCCAAACTACAACAATGCTATTGTCCTGGTGGGCGTTGCTGTTGTGAGTCTG
>JANZLH020000032.1:210776-238091 GCA_026770325.2 Erythroxylum fimbriatum | reverse complement strand
GTTAGGTGGTTAGGTTTAATTAACGATCGTATCTTGATTAAACACAACCTAAGGGAAAACTCGGGTTAATTTTTAACTCACGATTAATAGTTGCTATGAGAGGTTAAAGAACAACAATTTAATAAAATATGCTTAATTAAGGTCTAGGCCGAGATTGAACCGAAGAACCGGGTCCCTACCAAATTCCTCATTTTTATTATTTTTGCATGTTTTCTTTAATTAGTTTTTATTAGTTAGTTTTATTTTATTTTATTTTTCTTATTCCAAAAAATCCAAAACCCCCCCTTTTTCGTAAACACCGATTAATTTCATTTCCTAGACTTTACACGCACTCTCTGTGGGATCGACCTAGACTCACCACTCTACAGTAGCAGTCTAGTAATTTTAAATTTTGATTAGCGTTACGACGCGCGGTAATGGACCCACAGTACTCACAACCAACTACTATAGCTTGAGAATGACTCACTAAATTAACTTGTTTGGCCTTCACATTATTCTCCAAAAGATTGAGTCTTTTCTCCACTCGGTTTCCCAAAGCAGCAATTTCAGCAAGAATATCTTGTGAAGAAGCCGAAGAGGTATTGTATACCCTCCTTGCGTCTCTAGATTGAGGGTCATTGGTAGCCATCTTTTGAAGTAGGTCCCATGTAGCATTGGGACTCAATTCTCTTAGCGAACCATTTGTTGTGGCATGAATTGAGGGCTTATGATGTGGAAGGAGCCCTTCATAGAAAGAGTTCACCAGATCATTCTTTAAAATATTATGGTGTGGACATTGGGCTAGAAGTGTGATGAACCTTGTCCAACATTCATGCATGGATTCATTATCTCGTTGCACCACACTAGCTATCTCCTTTTTTAGCCTTGAAGTATTAAAAGTGGGAAAATATTCATCTAAAAATGCTCCTTTCAACTGATCCCAGGTCAATGTGGTGAAATGTTGAGGTAGTGTGTAAATCCACTTCTTGGCTTTTCCTTTTAAAGTGAAGTGGAATGCTCTCCTCAATACATCTTCAAGATTTGTTGTGGGTGGTTTCATGGAAGAACACACCTTATGCATAGTCTTTAAATGCCTATGTGGATCATCACCTGCAAAGCCATGGAATCTAGGTAAGGAAGAAATTAATGCTCCTTTAATTTCAAAGTTCACATCATTAGTATAAAAGCCATAAGGGTCATAATCAACATTGGAATTATTAATCTCCCTCATGCTTCTATTATCCTCACCATTATTCCCTATATTGTTCTCACCATGTTCGTTGTTCCCATTAGGCCCAACATGTCTATTATTACTATTATCACCATCCATGGTATCTTGCTTTAATTCAAAATCACTAGCAGACAAGTGTTCACTAGAGGTAGCTCTCTCATTAGGTTCTTATTCACTAGATGACAAATTTGACTCTTTTGAAATATGCTCCTCCTCAAAAAGAACTTGACTTGCCCTCTCTATTCTCCTCTCTTTTCTAATCTTTTTCACTAACCGCTCAAGTTAAAGATTTAAAGGATTTAGAGGTAAAGCCCTATCACTCCTAGGCATAAAAAGTAACAAAAAGAACGAGGTGTAAAATTGACCTACACAACAAGATTCAAGTTTTTAAAAATGGAAGAATCTAATAAGTGCAAGTACAAGTGTGTGTGTATGAATGTATGAGTATGGATGACGATACACTTTAGTGTATGAAAGAGAGTGAAACTTGTAATATGCACAATTAATTCACCAATATGCATAAAAGAGCAAATTTCTCAAAACTTTTATCTAGCCAAGAAAATGCAAAATGCAAAATGGAAATGGAAATGGACTATACAATAACAATGCAAGTATAAGGCTCAACACAAAAATCCCCAGTCAACGTTACTTGACACTTAGTTACTAGGAACCAATTAGGTCTCCGTCAACGGTGCCACTTGAAATAACCTTAAATCCAATGTCGCCTTGGGGTTACTTCAAAAATTTAACTAAGGATTGCATATAGTGCAACCTCGGGTCATTCTTTTTGAGGAACCAAAAAAATGAAAATAATTTCCTAAGTAACTAAATGCAATGCAACCTAAACTATAAAATGGGGTTTGATTTGAACATTTACTGCCAAAGTTTGCAACGAATTGAATTAAACACTAAAAATTTGTTTTTGGTATTTTTAAAATTAAAATGAGTAATATGAAATGATAATGAGTGAATTGAATAAGAAGAAAAACACAAGTATTTAACAATGATAAACACAACCCTCCAAGTCAATAATGCAAGCAATCATCACTCAAACAGATGTTGGAGTTAAAACAAATGAACCAAGAGTTATAATCAAGCTTTTAATCTAACAACTGAGCCACCTTAAATTGATACAAAAATATTTTCTATAATTCCAATCTACTAACTGCCACTAGAATAGTAAAATAGAACCAAGGATACTAAAACCAATGCTCGATTTTTACTTAATAATTAAGAAAATAGCATTTATGCCAGCAACAGATATAATGATCTAATAATTCAAGCCACCTTAAATAATCACCAATTTCACTAAAATCTCAATACAATGTCTTGGCCCAAAATAAAGTAATGAAATTAAACCCAAAACCAGCATAATATCAATTGCTAAACAATAATCCAGTCACAGAATCTTCCAATTCAAAGATAAAATCAATATGCAACTCCAAATAATTAAATAGTTATCCTAAGACCTAGGAATCACTAAATAATTAAATGGTTAGAAGATAAATGCAGTTTCAACTCCCCTATAAAAATCCAAGCTCCTGCGATTGCCATTGAACCAAAGGATTAAGATAAATTAGCCACAAAAATTCATTGAAAATATCAACAATAAGCCACGACGACTCACAGAAAATGCTAGACTAAGGACATTTCCCAGACCAAGCACAACTCTTACGAACCACGCATGCACGCCACACTACATCCCTCTGTCGCCTCTTTTTTGTAGCTTGTAGTGACTAATTTTTCTCCACAGACCCACACAGCCCACGCCTCTCATTGTAGCTGGAAGTGACAAATTAATGTTGTCTAAGCTTTCTGTTCACGCATACACCACACAGCACTTCACGTTTTTCTTCTCCAGTCCACACACTCACGCCGCACACACCACACACCACACTCCACTCACCACATCACACACACAGCAGGCATGCATCCACAACCTCTCTTCATTTTTGATGTGACAATTTAAGTTTTGTTCACTCCAAAACCCTTCTAAACAAGCACGCCTCTAAGCGCACGTCGTCGTTTCTTTCTTTTTTCAGCACCACACACACCATTCTCCATTTGTGTCTTAATGTTGTCATTTTTCTTCTGCTTTTCTTCAATGTCCCACTGCTTCCTCTAGACCACGCACACACCGCACTGCCACCTTGACGCTGTCGTTTATGTTCTTCTATTACTGTCCAACATTGTTGTTTTTGGTCATGTGATGCTTGCATTTATGGTTCTATTTTTCAACTATTTTTAATGTCTTTGATCACTACTTCTTAATCTTTTTGTAGTCTAATTTCTCCAAGTACCCCACAATAAAAATTGCAAATAATGTAGCATCAATTGTCCAAAAATAAATTTATTACAATGATTGAACCTAAGTTTTCTATAGTATTTGGTGACAATTTCATGGTTTTTGTTATTCTTTTTGTCTCTTATTATCGAATATTGTGCTTAATTTAACTTATGAGTGCTTGTTTTGAATTAATGTAGTTTGAAGGAAAAAATTGTCACAAATAGTTAGTAATTGCACTCAATTGATTTTCTAGGACAATTGATAGTGCAAACTACTACTTTCCATTGCAGGACACTCAAGAAGTAGAGCCAAGAGTGAAAACCTAGAAATTCAAGAACACAAGTCAACAACACCGACAGGCAAAGTTCGTCGTTGCGAGGATGATGTTTCCCCGCCTCGAAACCAGAAAATTCAAGCAAAATCCTTCGGAAAAAGTTCGTCGCAGTGAAATCACAATAACCTGCCAGGAAAACCTTTCGGAAAAAGTTCATCGCGGCGAAACTTTTGAATCAGAGCGCAGGCTCGAACCATTTTTTGATAAAAACCACTTAACCATTTGTGAAAACCGACCCGGATACGTACTTAAAAACCCTATTTTGGGAAAAGAAAGAACACACACCATCGGACAGCCTCCAAACCTTATCATCATTTTCTTCTCTCATCTAACCTATTTTTCTTCTATTTTCACTGTCAAACTTCTTCCATATGTGCCTCTAATTCCTTCTCAGTTGTGAAGCTTCCAAGAGCTATGCATGGCTAGGCGTTTTGTTTCCTTTGGAAGATGAAGTAATGGCTGGAGTTTCATGAGCTTAAGAGGGGAGTAGTTCAATCCATAGTTCAGCTCTTACTTAATAAATTCCTAAGTTTAGGATTTGTAATGTATGGTTGGGCTTCTTGATTATAGTTGTAATCAATTCTTGGATATTCATACTGTGTAGTTTGGATTCGTTTATATAGAACTTGCGCTTTAATATATGGATTTTCATATATGTCTAGTTGCAATCTCTTATTCTCTCTTATCTTGCATGGTCATGTTTGATATTGAGTTAATTCTAGATTTCAATTTTTGCATGAACTTATCCCACTACACACACTAAGAGCATTTAACAGGGTTTTAAGAAATGGAGTCCCATTGAATAGGATCTTGGACTTAAAGAGTTCTTTAAGGTCTACCAACTTGAAACTTAGTGATTTCCACTCCCACCAAAATCAATTTCGAACTATGATGGCTAAAGCTCATTTTCAAGGGGACTTTATCACTATTTAATCACTTGTTTTCCATCTTTCCGTTTTCTATATCCCAAAAATCCAAAAATACGTTTTACATACATTTTACAATTCAATTTAGTTCAGTTAGTGATTTTAACAATCAAAACCCCCTGTTCCCAATTAGCTTGCATAGCATGACATATAGGTTAGCTTAGGTCCATTCATTTTAGGTTCCGATCAAGTGAAATGACTCGAGTTGCACCCTATATTGCAATCCTTAGATTATTTTTTATTTTACCTCTAAGCGCTTAACGATTAAATAAGGTATGAATCAAATTGCGCCGTTACCGGGGAACCAAGAAATTGGTTCTCTGGGTTAACTTTTGTCATTTTGCTGCTAAGTGAGGTTAGGAGCTTTCTTTTGATTGCATTGTAGATAGTTTAGCTTCATACTTGTCAATAGTATAGGATATAATTTTTGCATAGGGTCAAAGTTTTGAAAATACAAACAAAGAATACTGAACTTTCTGCATTTTTCATACTTAGCATTTTTGCACCTACACAGTTTTGAACACTTCTCTTGATTGCTTTTTCATTTGTGCATACATACTTACACACCCATACACTTGCAGCCTTCATATCTCATGTTTTTATTCGACTTTGTGTGTTTGCAAGTTATTATTTTTGCTCACTTTTAATCTCTTTTGGACTTTTCCCTTGCACGCGCCGGGAAACCGAACTCTTACCTTTAAACCCTAAAATTGAGAGAAGTTTTATAAAAATTAGAAAAGAAAAGAGAGTAGAAGGGACACGCAAGGTAGTTTTTGAAGAGGAGAATATCTTAGTAGAGTCTAGCTTGTCAAGTAGTGAGAGAGAATCGTTAGAAAGTGGGATAATGGCTCAAAACCTAAAAAATATGCAAAACCTTGACCTTATTGCTAACCACCCTAGGAATGGTGGAAACGGAGGTAATGGGGAGCATAAGCAAGTTGGTGAGAATAATGGAAACCTTAGAAGGAGGACAATTAGGGAAGATATTACTTTTGATGTGAATTATGATCCTTTTACAGCTACTTGCCCTAATTTTGATGTGAATTTTAAAATTAAAGGATTGCTTAATAACTCTCTTCCTAAATTTCATGTCTTAAAGGAAGAAGATCCATACATTCACCTACAATCGTTGTCAATGATCTGCC
This sequence comes from Erythroxylum fimbriatum, assembly GCA_026770325.2. Classification (NCBI taxonomy): domain Eukaryota; kingdom Viridiplantae; phylum Streptophyta; class Magnoliopsida; order Malpighiales; family Erythroxylaceae; genus Erythroxylum; species Erythroxylum fimbriatum. The sequence goes on along the minus strand of JANZLH020000032.1, from coordinate 232,189 downwards.
AAAGCATAAAACCGTTGGGTGCTTCCCTAGATCAAGTACTATGGAAAGTCTTTCATTTATCCTTGGAGGGTAAAGCAAGAGAGTGGTATATGAGTCTTTCGAGACATGTGGCGAATGCCTACCATAGTTAGGGAAATTTGATAAAGGCATTCCTGGAGAAGTACTTTCCTGCCTCCAGAGCCTCATCAATAAGGAACGAGATTTACTCTGCAGGACAAGACTTTGATGAGTCCCTCTATGATTATTGGAACTATTTTCAAGACCTATTGTCAAGATGCCCTCGCCATCAAATTCTAGATGAACAGTTGGTTCATTACTTTTATGATGGGCTGAAAAGTCAAGATAAGGGTATGTTGGATGCAGCCTCAAGAGGTTCTCTGATTGATCTCACTGCTGAAGAGGCTTGGGAACTAATCAAGAAAATCGTTCTGAATCACCAGCAGTATAGTGCTAGGGACACTAGAGGAGTACATGAAGTGGGAACTTCATCAGTCCAATCTAGAAGAATGGAAAGTTTTGAGTCTAAGACTCTTTGGAAGTTAAAATGACCACTCAATTATCCCTCATTATTGCAGAATTGAAAAATATGAGTGTGCATCGTCCACCAACTCCTATGGATCTCACTGCACCTAGTTGCCACACTTGTGGTTCTGTGATGCATATCTCTAGTGTTTGTCCAAATCGTTATGAAGAGGTATCCGCTGTTTATCAGGGTCAGTCAAATCAGAAATGGGACCCTTATTCTAATACATATAACAAGGGATGGAAAGCAAATCCTCGACTTAGTTAGAGAAATGAAGAAAGTAGAGCTCCAAACAGATTTCAGCAAGGAGGAGGGGCTAGTCCATCAACCAACCAGTTCCCAAATCAACAGCAGGCTTTAACTATTCCCCAAAAGTAAGACACAAATCAACTCTTGCATAATATGTTGGCATTGATGAAGGAGGAGAGGGCTTCTAATGACAACCAGTTCAATTCGCTAGCTTCTCTCATTTAACAAGATTCTTCTAAGAATGCTGCTAGATTCAATGCCTAAGAGAAAAGAATGGAGTAATGGGAGACAACGACTGAAAACATCAACTCCTATGCCACTCAGCTATCCAATAACATGAGTGAGGAACAAGCTAGGAGCAATGGCACTATTCCCTCCAGCACTGTTATAAACCCTAAGAATTTAAATGCCATCACCCTCCGAAGTGGGAAGCAAGTGAAGTTCAGTGATCAAGATGAGGAAGTAGTTAATGAGGGGATTGATTGTAATGAGTTGCCTTCCACACATGCTAGGGTAAAGAAGTATGCAAGCTTTAAGGAGAGAGCATTGTTAGCTGAAAAGGAGTCCACTTTCAAAGGAACAAATTTTGAGAGCAACCATGAACAAGCAACAGCAAGGGAGCATGTTGAGTCAAGCAAAAATGGAGCCAATCAAGCTAATGGTAAGGAGGTAAATCTCAAAGACCTTCCTTTTCCTAATGCATATTTGATGATCAAAAGAATGACTAAAACTCAGCATGAAAAAGATATTATTGATTTGTTTAGTAGAGTGGAAGCCAATATTCCTTTACTTGATCTTGTGAAACGGGTTCCCGCTTATGCTAAATACCTTAAAGACCTGTGCACCCATAAAAGGAAGTTTAGGCCAAATGAAAGATTTCAAGTTAGCTTAAACGTGTCTGCCCTATTTAAACCTCAAATTCCTGTGAAATGCCAAGACCTTGGATCTTTCACTATCCCTTGCACTTTAGGTAAAGTTATTATAGGGAGAGCTTTATTAGATCTAAGGGCAACTATTAATGTCATGCCTAAGTCTGTTTACACTTCATTGGGAGTCAAGACTCTTAATTCTACAACTGTAGTACTCCAATTGGCTGATAGGTCTATTTGGCATCCTGTGGGCATTATAAAGGATATTTTGGTCTAGGTTAAGGGTTTGGTTTTTCCTGCTAATTTTTATGTGCTTGACATGTCTTTTGAACTTGTTCATGACACCACACTGATTCTTGGTAGACCTTTCTTAAGGACTGCTAGCACCATGATTAGCATGAAAGAAGGTACCATCATAATGGAAGTAGGTGATCAAAAAGTGTGTTTTAATATGTATCAAGCAATGAAACATCCTCATGAAGATTACTCACTTTTGGGTGTCAACATGATTGATATTGCTGTTGTTGATGGTTGCTCTGACTTTGAATTTCAGGAAGATTCCTTTAGCTCTGAATTGCATTCACTTGATTTTTTTGACTCACATGTGAACTTAACATCTTCTATTGTCAGTGATGACCCCCTTTGGGAAAGGTTTTCTGTTAGTATGTCAGGTGATTGAGACTAACAGTGATGAGGAAATCGATGAAGTTATTTCACCTGAACAAAAGTGTCTAAATGAAGGTATGCAGAAGGATTTGCCCGAGGCGATTACTGCCATACATCAACTTGAGATGGGTTCACCGCCTGGAGTAGATGGAAATAGTAAAGCTAACCGCATGGAACTTGAGCTATCATTGGTTGAAGAAAAGGGGAGTAATCTTTTCTCTCTTGAACTTTATAAATTAATCCCTTCTGTTGTGCATCCTCATGTGATTAAATTGAAACCCCTATCCCTACTTTAAAGTATGTTTTTCTCGAGTCTAATGAGCGATTACCTATTATAATTGCCAATGCCCTATCTAATGATGAGGAAGAGAGACTCCTTGCTATTTTGAAAGAACATAAGAGGGCTATAGGGTGGACTCTAGCAGACATACTTGGGATTATCCCAACTATTTGCACACATAGGATCTTATTGAGTGAGGGTTCCAAATCTGTGAGGCAACCCCAAAGGAGACTAAACCCACTTATCCTAGAAGTGGTTAAGAAAGAAATCACAAAACTTTTGAGTGCTGGGATCATATATCCCATATTTGATAGTGAGTGGGTTAGTCCGATACATGTAGTGCCTAAAAGGAGTGGGATAACTGTGATAAAAAATGATAGGGATGAGCTCATTCCTACAAGAGTGCAGAATTCCTGGTGTGTGTGCATATATTATATATGTTTAAATGATGTCACATGAAAAGATAATTTCCCTCTTCCTTTTATTGACCAGTAAAGGCTTGCAGGCAAATCACATTACTATTTTCTAGATGGTTTTTCTGGGTACTTTCAAGTACCTATTGCACCAGAGAACCAAGATAAAACCACATTTACATGTCCCTTTGGTACCTTGGCATATCGAAGGATGCCTTTTGGTTTATGTAATGCTCCAGGGACTTTTCAGCATTATGTGATGGCTGTTTCTGTGAATTTTTAGAGGAATGTATGGAAGTCTTTATAGACGATTTCACTATTTATGGTGGTTCTTTTGATAATTGCCTAGTTAGTCTTGAAAAAGTTTTGAAAAGATGCATTGAAAAAATTTGATTTTAAACTTTGAAAATGTCATTTCATGGTTAATGAAGGCATAATGCTAGGTCATTTGATTTCTAGCAAAGGGATCGAAGTTGATAAAGCTAAGATTGAAATTATATCTTCTTTGCCTTATCCTGCCTGTATTAAAGATATAAGATCATTTTTAGGTCATGCAAGATTTTATAGGCATTTTATAAAAGATTTTAGCAAGATTGCGTACCTCTTTCAAAGATTTTACAAAAAGATGAAAAATTTAAGTTTGATTATTCTTATAGAGATGCTTTTGATGAGTTAAAATCTAAACTCATTTCTCCCCCTATTCTAGTTGCCCCTGATTGGAATTTACCTTTTGAGCTTTCATGTGATGCTTCTAATTGTGTTGTAGGAGCTATGTGGGCCAACGAGAGGAGAAGTTCGCAAGAGTCATTGCATATGCCGCAAAACACTAGATCTAGCTTAAATTAACTACACAATTTAGCATTAGAAACGTTTAGGCCTTATTTGTTAAATTCTCATGTGACCATTTTTACTGACCATGCAGTTGTTCGCTATCTCCTCAAGTAACCACAATCGAAGCTGGGCATTACTTTTGCAAGAATTTGATATTGAGATAAAGGATCGAGCCGGGGCGGCGAATCATGTAGCTGATCACTTGAGTAGGCTACTAGACGATACAAGGGAAGTGGACTCTTCTGAACTTACTTGCGATTCTTTTCCTGATTCAGTCTTGTGTGCTTTTGTTTTAAAGGAACCTTGGTATGCACATATAGTCAATTATCTCATGACTGGACTAACCCCTCCTCTTATGTCCAAGTCGCAGGCCCAAAAGCTAAAGAGTGAAGCTAGGCATTACATTTGGGATCCTCCTCTTCTATGGAGAATGTGTAGTGACCAAGTCATCAGAAAATGCGTGCCTAGTGAAGAATTCGATGCTATAATTTCAGCTTGCCATTCAATGGTTTGCGGTGGGCATTTCAGTGCAAGGAGAACATCTAGGAAAATTCTAGATTCTGGCTTTTATTGGCCTACCCTTTTTTAAGATTCTTTTACATTTTGTCGGTCATGTGACAAATGTCAACGTTTTGGAGGGTTAGGTAAAAGGCATGAAATGCCCCAGTAGCCTTTACTATTTTACGAAATCTTTAACGTTTGGGGCATTGATTTCATGGGTCCCTTTCCTCCGTCCTTTGGTTTTATGTATATCCTTTTAACTGTCGATTATGTATCCAAATCGATAGAAGCTGTACCTACTAGAAAAGATGACACCCAAACAGTGTCTAAATTTCTTAAGTTCAACATTTTTTATAGGTTTGGGATTCCAAAGGCTGTGGTGAGTGATAGAGGAACACACTTTTGTAATGGGATAGTTGATAACCTATTTTCTAAATTTGGTGTCACTAACAAAGTCTCCACTGCATAGCACCCACAAACTAATGGGCAAGCTGAAATATCGAATAGAGAGGTGAAGCATGTCTTGGAGAAGATATTTAAGCCATCAAAGAACAACTGGAGTTTGCATTTAGAAGAAGCTCTATGGGCTTATCGAACTGCCTATAAGTCACCAATTGGCATGTCTCCTTACTGTTTAATCTATGGAAAAGCTTGCCATTTGCCGGTGGAATTGGAGTATAAAGCATATTGGGTAGTCAAGCGGTGCAACATGGACTTGGAATCTTCTGGTATAGAGAGGAAGCTGTAGTTACAAGAACTAGAGGAGCTGAGGCTAGAGGCGTACAAGAACTCTCGCCTTTGTAAGGAGAAAAGATGCACGATAAAGTTCTCCAAAGGAAGAACTTCAAGGAAGGGGACAAAGTTCTATTATTCAAGGCTCATTTTACTTTTAAGCACGGAAAGTTCAACACTCGTTGGGATGGGCCATACATAGTCACAAAGGTGCACAATTTTGGTATGGTAGAGCTTTTACATGAAGAGACTGGAGCCAAACTCAAGGTGAATGGCCATCTATTGAAGCTCTACCATGAGAACCAGCAACCTCCGTAATTCTCAGGTTGTTTCTTTCCTTCACTTGTTTACTTACTCTTGCTCTGTAATCGATTATGACATTTTTGGGTGCATTAGCTTTTTGAGTAAGTGTGGGGGAGAAACTATTTCAGTAGGAACAATAGTTTAGTTTTTTTAGTTTAATTAATATTTTTTCAATTCAATAAGATTCCCTTCTAATTTTGTCTCCTGCTTTGTTTTTCTGTGCTTGTTGGCCTGATGCATGATATATCTTCAAGCTTGAGGAAATTGATATGGTTAATTGTGTTGCACTTTATTTTCTTGAGCTTATTTGGTGCCTTATGACTTTATATGTGCACTTAAAGGTTATTGAGTACCCAGCTTGTGTCATTTGTTTGTCATTCATGTTTCTCATCCCTTTGTTGAACATTTATGTCTATCTTGTTAAGTTTTTGATTAGTTTCGCCGCGGTGAAGTCCCCAGTATTTCCTTATGTTACTCTAGAGTTAATTTTGCCGCGACGTGGATTCTACTTCCCCGCGGAAAAGCAACCTTATTTCTTCCTGTTGCTCTCAGGTTAATTTTGCCGAAGTAACCTTATTTCTTTTTATTGCTTTCAATATCCGTCACCATTTTGATCTTCCTATTTGTCGCTGATGCCATTATGATCAGCTCATACATACCTATCCAATGGCTGATGTATTTCGCACCCTCTGTTAAGAGGGCGCAGATTGGCATCGACCACGCTACACACATTGTTACCTTAAACGATCTGACTTGCACCTCGAAGCTCAACCTTGGCTGCACTTGGTCTGCAACAATATTGTTCAGAATACTCACCTAGCCTACGCCATCAAGCAATAAGCCCTACACATTTACCTCCTAATGTCTGGCCGTCCGGTCAATATAGTTGAAGCTATCACCTTCGCCCTTCGTGACTCCATAAATGCTGCCAACTTAACCAATGCCATCACCTTCCCTCACCTTATCTCCAATATTTTTCGAGCCCACAATGTCCCGGAACTTGATAATGACAGCTATTTTGACCCAGCCCCACTCTTTAGGTTTGACCGTCTAAAACACACTACCATTCACCCACCACTTTATCCCTACCTGTGCATGATATTGGTGCAACTCCAGCAGCTGATGCACCAGCTGAGGATGATCATCCAGCTCAAGACATTCCTGAGCCTGTTACTTCACAGACCCTCACTGGCAAGATAGATGGACTTTATGCAGATCTCTCCTACCTCCGCGCCACTCTCTCCCATGAGATGGAACAGCAAAAGGAGAGAGAGATTATGTATGATCGAGATAGTCGTTATCATCGGCGCATGGATGCGTTGATCGCAGAGCATTTTCATTGCTATTTTCCCTCTGATGAGGATGACCCGATGAGCGGCACTGGCGTATCTAAAGCAGGACCATCTAAGTCCGAGGCTGATCATCCTGCTAACTAGTTTGAATCTTTTGTTGTTTTTGTCTTCTAGTAGTTATGTATTTAGTTTTCAGTCTATTGGATACCTAGTTACTTTGTTGTTATTCACATGATTAATGGCCAGTTGTTTACATGCTTCTCATTGTGCTTTCCCCTGTTCGTTATTATTCACTAGCTCTACTGTTCCTCTTCACTACATAATTGTGTTTCGATTGTTTCCTAATTGAGGACAATATGGTGTTTAAGTATGAGGGAGGAAATTCCATCTTGGAATTTGTCTTTATGCATCATTTTTGGCCATTTAATTGCTTTTGGAATAGTCATTTGTGTGTTATCTTCCAATTTTTAAACTTGGTACTTGAGGTGAATTACATGCTTCTCCAATGTTTCTTCTCTACCACATTTTGTCGCAGAGAAGTCCATTTCTTTCATACATTAAAAAAACAATAATAAATTCTGATTTAATTCCCTCATTTCAATGGTTCTCCCAAATTAGATTCTTTATATTTCTGTGTTTTGAAGATTTTGTAAATTTCAAAGTGTTACATGTGTTTTTGAAAAACCATCCATGTTTTTAAATGATAGTTGATTTTGTCTAATTTCATTTTCAATGTTTTCAACGAGAGTAAGTAAGGGTACGCTAAAAAGTAGCACTATGCGTTTTTAAAACTTGAGATTGCTTAACTGAGATACTAACCTTGTTGGAAGGATACTTGGGTCTGAATTCTTTCATTGTGCGTGTATCTGCTTAATTTCATATCTCTCTAGAACTTATTTTAATTCTTGATCAAAGCTTGATGAACTAAAGTTTTGTTAATATGATAGAGGCATTCTTTTCAAAACCCTTCCTACCCTAAACACTTAACCATTGCTAGCCCCTTTGAGCCATCTTTTTAGTGCATGCATATTTCCACAATTGATGTAAATATTATTTAAATATTTTATCTCTAGTTAAAAAATATATATTTTAAAAAAATCCAGAAATTTTTCTCAAAAAGAGGAAAGTTATTGAGTTGTGAAAAAAAATATATATATATATATATATATGTGTGTGTGTGTGTTTAACATTTTCTTTCGCATCGTTGATGCTTGTTTCATGTGGAAAATAATTGTGATGCAAGTTACTCATCTTTTTTCTTCTATTATATCCATTTCATTTAGCCTTTCGTCAACCCTAAAAGTCCTCTTGATTTTCGAAATTATAGTTCTTGTGGTGGAGAGGTAGAATTATCACAAGCTTATAGTAGAGAATGGACTAAGCATATTTGAGAGTGAAATTATCCCAAGATAAGTGAGTTGAGAGTTAAACACTTTCCCTTGAGGGAAATCTCTTTTGCTCGATCTATTGGATTAAATACTTATAGTGTTTATTTTCTTAGCGCTCTTTCAGTTTGCTTTAGTTAATTTCTCATAAAGTGGTTTAACTGATTTTCTACTCTCATTTTTAAGCATGGTCAGTATTTTCTTTTGCACTTGTGTCTCTTTGAATTTTATAAGCTTTGTCCAGGAATTCAAAGGTCTAAGTGTGGGGGAATTTGATTGAACCCAAGTTTTCTATATTATTTGGTGACAATTTCATGGTTTTTGTTATACTTTTTGGTATTTATTATCGGATATTGTGCTTAATTTAACTTATGAGGCTTATTTTGAATTAATGTAGTTTGAAGGAAAAAATTGTCATAATTAGTTAGTAATTGCACTCAATTGATTTTCTAGGACAATTGATACTGTAAACTACTACTTGTCATTGCAGGACACTCAAGAAGTGGAGCCAAGAGTGAAAACCAAGAAATTCAAGAACACAAGTCAACAACACCAACAGGCAAAGTTCGCCATGGCGAAACCAGAAAATTCAAGCAAAACCCTTCGGGAAAAGTTTGCCGCGGTGAAATCACAATAAACTGCTAGGAAAACCTTTCGGGAAAAGTTCGCCGCGGTGAAACTTTCGAATCAGAGCGCAGGTCTGAACTATTTTTTGATTAAAAAAAACCATTTACCCATTCGTGAAAACCAACTCGGATACCTACTTAAAAACCCTATTTCAGGAAAAGAAAGATCACACACCATCGGGCAGCCTCCAAACATTATCATCATCTTCTTCTCTCATCCAACCCTATTTTTCTTCTATTTTCACTCCCAAACTTCTACCATGGGTGCCTCTGATTCCTTCTCAGTTGTGAAGCTTCCGAGAGCTATGCGTGGCTAGGAGTTTCGTTTCCTTTTGAAGATCCAATTATGGTTGGAGTTCCATGAGCTTAAGAGGGGAGTAGTTCAATACATATTTCATCTATTTATAAATTCCTAAGTTTAGGATTTGTAATGTATGGTTGGGCAACTTGATTATAGTTGTAATCAAATCCTAGATATTCATATTGTGTAGTTTGGATTCGTTTATGTAGAACTTGTGCTTTAATACATGGAGTTTCATATATGTCTAGTTGCAATCTCTGATTCTCTCTTATCTTGCATGGTCATGTTTGATATTGAGTTAATTCTAGATTTCAATCGACTTATTGCATTAACTTATCCCACTACACACACTAAGAGCATTTAACAGGGTTTCAAGAAGTGGAGTACCATTGATTAGGATCCTAGACTTAAAGAGTTCTTTAAGGTCTACTAACTTGAAACTTAGTGATTTCCACTCCCACCAAAATCAATTTCGAACTATGATGGCCAAAGCTCATTTTCAAGAGGACTTTATCATTGTTTAATCACTTGTTTTCCATCTTTCCATTTTCTATATCCCAAAAATCCAAAAATACGTTTTACATACATTTTACAATTCAATTTAGTTCAATTAGTGAATTCAACAATCAAAACCCCCCTTTTCCCAATTAGCTTGTATAGCATAACATATAGGTTAACTTAGGTCCATTCATTTTAGGTTCCGATTAAGTGAAACGACTTAAGGTTGCACCCTATATTGCAATTCTTGGATTATTTTTTATTTTACCTCTAAGGGCTTAACGATTAAAAAAGGTATGAATCATACAGTTAAACCAAAATTTGACAATTTTTTTTCCATATAAACACAAATTAAATGTAAGGCACAATAATTCAAATAATAATCAAATAAAGCCATAAAGATCACTTTTAGTGACAAAAACCCATCCAAATGATATGAAAAAATATATAAACAAGTGAGTTTGTCAAAGAACAATCTCTTTCAATCATATTTCAAATTACTGGTTGAACCTTTTAAACCTTAAACCTTTTGTCTTACCGGTTTAACTTCCAGTCCGATTTTTAAAAAAGTTTAACATGATACTATAAATAACGGTAAACACTAATTTAGACCTTTTAAGAAACAATTTGTGTAGACTTTTAGTAATATTACAGTCTAATGATTAATATTACATTTCAATACTAATTATTCAGTATAAAACAAAGACTCTATAAGAGTAATTATAAGAAATTTCGATAACAATCCAAGCATAACCACAATATTAACAATTACTGTTACGCTCCCCAGAGAACAGATATTGCTACTAGAGTTCCAATAGTTATTGCCAGAGATGGTATCTATGGGGGCCATAACCATAACAGAGGCAACAATTACGTCCAACAATCAGGCTCTGATGGTTTGTTCCTACGGGAAAACATAATGTTGCAGGTCACAAGGGTAACGACTCTGTTCCACCAGAGCATTAGCTTCGTATGCTCTGTAGTAGCTTATTTTCCTGCATAAATTAGCTGCAGTATCCAAATGAGTTCCTCAACATAACCACAGACTTCTTCAAAAATCCTTTTCAACTTCCATCAAGCATTACAACACACCATGGTTCTCTATCTGGATGTTGCAAAGACTCACATAATTGTTAACTAGCTTCCCTGCAAATGAGATAGTATAAAAATAAGCAGCAGGTAGTTTTGTAACTGCGATCAACCTCTAGCCAAAAGGAGGTTTTGTCTCATAACACTTGAGTACCAGTTCTCCATGATAATAGGAAAATAGGGTTCCTTTGTATCTTCGCCATATTTGCTGCTATAATAGGAAAATAGGGTTAACTGAAATATGCCAAGCTTTGTTTCAATTCCATTAGGGACCTATATCATATGCATTTGAACAAACTTAGTGAGAAGGATGAAAGCATCAAGTAACAAATTTCAACTGATGATCAAAACAACACTGTTAAAATTACACCTCCACCTATTTCAGTATTCGTTATTATTTATTCATTCAATTTGGTATTTATCATTATTTATTCATTCAATTTTTCCATTTTTATTTCTTTTTTACATTAATTATATTATCATCTGTTATTTATCTATCAACCATTTTTATCCAAAAAAAATAATATTACCTGTAGCTAATATACTTTGATTTTTTTATATTTTTAGAACATATTGTTGAATCTTCTTCATCAGTCAAAAAATGCCTTCATTAAAGATACAACCATAGTGAACCCACACCACAACCAGATGCAGATGTGATCATCACCTATAGTGAACCCACACCACAATCAAATGCAAATGTTGATCGTAGTAACAAAAAACCTAAATTGTGATGAGCTATTTCTGTTAGAGCAAAATAATCATGTAACTTATGTAATTATTCAAAATTCGTAGACATCTCAACATATCAAAACAAAACGTTTTCTTTACTTTATGTTTATTTGCTCTCTTTTTAACATTTCTTATTTGTATTTCATTTTCATTTTTATCATATTTTCGTCAAATAAATTCTTGTAAATAGAGCATCATGTGCTTGGTTAAGTTATTCTCATTTTACTAGAAATCTTAATATTACATGTTATTTAATTATTTCTAGATAAATAATACTTTATTAAATATATACAACAAACTCACAAAAAAAATGTAAGCTTCAATATTTTTTAAAAAATAGTACAAATATCATCAATTAGTTTTAGACATATCCTAATTTATACTCACAAATGATAACTTCATTAAAATGCTCTTCCATGCACTTCACTTTTTTCAATCACGAGCGTGACTTAATAAGTTACACCCGTGACTGATGCTATTACATTTCCTTTTTTTCATTCCAAAATTTTAATAACTAATTTTACTAATCGATATTTAATGTTCTAACTTATATATTTTTAATAATTCCATCATAAAAACCTACAATCATATAATAAAGTAAAACTATTCAAGAATCAAAAGTTAAATTACGTATACACACTTCAGTCACGGGTGTGTCTTAAATAAGTCACACCCGTGACTAATGATGTTAAATTAAACATATACGTGGTTATATTAAGATCACCAGTCATGGTGTTTATACACACAAATTAAACATTCGCAATACACTTGGTGTGTTAGGATCATCATGTGATCAAGTCACACCCATGACTCATGATGTTAGGTTATCAATTAAACATAAAATTCAACTAAAACCTTAACAAAAAAAAACATGAAATACTATATAAATATCAAAAACTACGATCATATAATAAAGTGAATCTATTCAATAATCAAAAGTTTATGCTCACAAATTAAGCATTCATAATACACTTATATTAAGTATTGTTTTTTTTCTTCTTAACACAGGTACACCATACCTATCCTTCTCTTTGGTTTTCTTCTGCTTCTTCGCACCATCCTTTTTATCAACAGTTACATTTACAGAATCCAACTTCTCAACGGTCTCCAGTCCTCGAATTTTGTCTTCTCTTTCTTCTTTGAATTTTGTCTTCTCTTTCTTCTTCTTTTTTCTTTGTAAGAACATTGTTAAAGAGACTTAATAATATTCAATAATCAACAATAAGGTGTGGTTCAGTCGGATTTTTCTGGATCGGAATGTCATTGTTTTGATCCATGATCTCGCGTGATCTTGACTATCGAACACCTGCAAAACAAACAAAGGCACACTGGGGGTTGTTTCCCGGGAGGCCCCTCCGACGCTCAAGTCATTATTTTTGTAGGGTTTTGGCTGCCGTAAACAGAGAAAAGCAGGGTTGTATTATCATACCTGAATCCGGTAGGAATAGTACCTTATATATGCCGTGGATGCTAGGTTTACGTAGGTCTTTGCGTTTGCATGGGAGTCTAACTCCTGATGGGCCGAGCAGGCCGTGGTCGTTGGGTCGTCGTCATCCGGGCCTGGAGCTGGGCCTGGTAAAGCCGGTCCAGCCGACCCAACCAAGGTGAAATTAAGAAAAGAAAAAAAAACATCATTAAAAACACTAAACTATAAAAACATAAACACCAAAAAAATAAATTAATAATAACAAAATTTTATTTTCTCATTTAATAATTAAAGATGTTAAGAGATCATTTCAATGAACAAAACCTAAGATTTTAAAACTCATAATAATTCGTGAACAAGCTATTCTTCTTATGTATAACCATAATTGACAAGTACATCAAGTGAAAGACCATTAACAAGTGTTATAGATACTCACTCCATTTTCCCTTCTTTCAAGCTGATATGTGTTTAATTGTTGATATATTTAATCATTTACACTTAGTGATTAATGATACGAAAATGCTTAAGATACTCACTTAATTCATATATGATTTTAGGTACAATTTGAAATCAAAGAATTAAAGTGAGTCTAAAGCACTATATATGGGTCATTTTTTGAAGATTTATTTTTGCTTGTTTGTCTTCATGAAGTAAAAAGAAGAAAATAAAAGTCAAAAAGAAGATAAGAAAAATGAAAGAACAAAGAAGAATTAAAGTGGCTGAAAAACAAAATACTAGAAATTGCATGTTCCATGCAATTACGTGCATTTAAATTTAATGAACAATCATGCTTATGAGGACAATGTAGCAGGTGGCCAAGCTTGGAAGCCAAGGCCAAAACGACATGCAAACAGCTGGGAAGGAGGACAATATGGCAACGCAAGGCACACCCAAGATGAGAGACCAAAACGCACCAATAGAGTAGGAAATAAGGAGCAAAACGGCAACACACGGACAAGCTGGCTAAGAAAAATGACAACGTACAGAAGCAGTGGAAGGGGGCTTTTTGTGTGAACAAAAGCATTGCCATCGATATAAAAAATTGTCACATCAAGCTACAGGATGCGGAGAAAAGCAGGAGAGTTGCGTGAGAGGTTTACGTTAAATGCAGACGAGGAGTGCGTTTCAAGAGGAAATCGTAGCTGAGGTTGGGCAGAAACAAAACATGGAGGGGTAAATAGTAATGGTGACCTAAAAACTTAATTGTCCCATCGATGAATAGTGAAGAGTAGAGAGGGCTGCGTAAGAGGGCAGTGAAGGAGAAACGAAGGGGTCTTTGGTAGGGCTACAACATGGGGGCTGAAGCATTTTTCCGGGAAAGACCCATGAAGGGCTAGACGTCCCAACGCCGGTTCGGAGGCGATATCAACGCTGACGACCCGGGTTAAGTATTTTTTTAATTATTTTGTTGTTTCTTTCTCTTATTAGAAATTGATTGTATTATCCTATGTTAATTGATTTGGGCATTGTGTATGGATAATCGGATGTTCGTTATTGTTCAGTTATTTGTGTATGAACCCATTGGGTATTCTGAAAAGATGATTTTAATGCGTTTATTAAATTGTTTAATTGTAAACACATTGCTAGAATTTTGATATAATCTATAATTGTTTTGTTGATTAACGATCGTATTTTGATTAAACAAAACCTAAGGGAAAACTCGGGTTAATAATTAACCCATATTAATAACTGCTAGGAGAAGTTTAAGAACAACAAATCAAAGAAATATACTTAATTAAGGTGTAGGCTGAGATTGAATCAAAGAATCGGGTCCCTATCAAATTCCTCACTTTTATCTTTTTTAGTTAGTTTCATTTTATTTTCTTCTTTGAAAAAATCCAAAACCCCCCGCTAAACCTAAACACCAGTTACTTTCATTTCATAAACTTTGCATACACTCTCTGTGAGATTGACCTAGACTCACCACTACTATAGTAGTAGTCTAGTTATTTTATTTTGACTAGCGTAATGACGCGCGGTCACAAGCACTAAAAGGCCAAAAATATTCACTAATTTTTCATTTCATGTTAAACATCAACCATAAGCTTACTAACTAATATAATATTCACTACTATATATCTAACACAAACATTAATCCGAAGGTGTTTATTTTGGTTGTAACGAGGCCTAGGCAAAGGTAAGGAAAAGATAAAATTAGGCTTATAACCAAAGGACTAATGGAGCATTTAAAATGATACAAACCAATAAAATATAAAACATAGAAATTTTGTTTTCTACTTGAGACATAACTTAACCAATCTCCTTTACTTTTCCAGTCTACCATTTTCCTCATTTTCTTTTTTTATGCCATTTTCTCCTTCTCTTTTTTCCCCTTTTCTCTTTTTCTCTTTCTTCTTCAATTGATATGATTTGCTTTTTTCTCAATATACAACAACATATATCCTTCTCTCTTTTTTTTTCCTTTTTGCCTATTTTCTTTCTTCTTCAGTTGATATCATTTACTTTTTTTTTCAATATGCAACAACAAATATACCTTTTAAATGCTCAACTTGCCCTTATGGTGGGTGTAATCAAAACAGACAAACAATAAAGGACAAAGCTCATGTTTTAGGTTTTAACCAAAAAAAGGATCCATGCAAGCTCAAAGTAGTTCACTAAGAATAATATCATGGTGTCTTTTTAAGCTCTCAGGTTAAATCCTAAATGCCTTCATCATTTTCATGTTTGCATAAAATTTTGTAATCTCAACTAGTATTCACAAGCAAGCTCTAGATTTGTTTAACCATGAAAGAATACTCTCAACAACGAATACTTTTTACTGATCTCAAACTCTTACCGAAGGAAAGTCTCATTCATCTATCACAACAAGCTAATACCGCTTCAATTAAAATCCAAGTCAATCAACTGACGAATGCAAATATATTTATTCACTTATATTATGCATTTATAACCCCGATTAAGTTTACCCAATAATCAAATATCTTTTACTATTAAACAAAAATTAAACATAATATCTACAACAATCATAGTCCACATCATAGGAAATTAAATAAAAGACCTAGCATACAATCAACATTAATTAAGACAAACAATAAAATAAAAAAAATTGATGTCAAACAATCAAAATAATAAAACAAAAAGATAGAAACAATACTAAGATGAAGGTGGATGTCTTCTCGACCAAGGATTAAAATTCACTAGCAAATCCTTGATCTCCGCAATATTTGCCTTAATCTTCTCCAATCTCTCATTCGTTCGCCATTAAAAAACAATAAGTTGATTTGTTAATGATTGATATTCCACAGAAGTAGGTGCAATGTTAAACTACATACCTTCATGTGGTAAAGGGTCTTCCGCTTGTGTACCTTTACCTGCTTCAACTCGACTTCGCTTACTACTTGAAGGTTTTGTTGCCACATAACTAACAACAAAATAACAATTGCCTAGCCGCCTTGCAATCTTCATAGCCACCAAGGATTGCAAATCAATATTTATAATTTGATTACAAATTTTTATATTACCCGACATTTATTTATACATTAAAATTATATAATAATATAACACGATATAATAAATAATGGTAGAATTAAATTAAATGGGCATTATATTGTTGCGCATTTGCGTAGTATCTATCTGCTAGTCTGTCTCCAAGTGGGCGAGAGACTTTTCGTTTGGGTTTATAGTTGGAAACTTCATTTAAGACAAGTATAAGTATAGGGTTTAACTTCCGAAATTACCCTTTAGCCCTTAATAATTAGGATAGAGTGGCTCTTTCCGCTTTGTTGCTTAATTATATTCCTTTACATTAAAGGAAAAAGTATCTACATTTCCCATTTATACTAAAATAATATTGTCCTTTCCTTTACCGAGTAATTCGGTACAACACAGAAAAGTAACCTAATCTTACTTTGACTAACCTCGTCAAAAACAATTAAAATTTTTAATTATAGTAAAAATTTTAAATTATTTAAACTTTTTTATTTTTAGTTAAATTTAGTTTAATAATTATTGTTGTTAAAAATTGATCAATTTATTCGTTTATCAGCTGATTTTTTTAAATTAATAAGTTCTTATAAACTAAAATTAATTAATTAATTTTTAACAATATCTTTTTTCAATTAAACTTTAAATTCTTCAATCAGTAAAGATAATCTCTTTCAATCATATTTTAAATTCTTCAATTTTATTTAATTTTAAATAAATTGTATGATCTAATATTGATTGAACTTTTTAAACCTTAAACTCCTTATCTTACCGATTTAACTTATTCTTACGATAGTAACTACGTGTACAAGAAAAACTACTCCAAAAGATTTATAATAAATTGATGCAATAGTAAATGAACTTTAATGTTTCCCTCTCAAATATTTAAAGTCATGTCCATTGAGCGGACCTTCACTGGTCAGTTACAGAAATTTAAAATTTTGACCTTTTAGACAGTAAAATCTCTCCTCGGACTCCTCATAGAAGTTGTAGAACTCGAAGTCCTCTTCGAAAGCATCCTTAAATGGCCTCAATCCGAGATCCACAGCAAAAGTTATGCCTCTTGCCCCAACATATATCCAATTGCATCCTTATTTTCCAGATTTCTAACTCTTTACTTACTACATTCAACACCTTATGCTTGGTCTATCATTTCTAATTTAATTACTCATCATTTCCCCATTATTTTAACTCCATTTCAACTCAATATCACCCATAAACAAATTATAGTCCATGATTGATTATGAACACTAAAAACAGAACAT
Organism: Erythroxylum fimbriatum; assembly: GCA_026770325.2. Taxonomy (NCBI): domain Eukaryota; kingdom Viridiplantae; phylum Streptophyta; class Magnoliopsida; order Malpighiales; family Erythroxylaceae; genus Erythroxylum; species Erythroxylum fimbriatum. The sequence continues at coordinate 214,764 of JANZLH020000032.1, read as the reverse complement.
ATACATACATATACATTCATCATCAACTTTCTACACATATTCATCTTTATTTCCACCTTCATTTCATTTCTAATTGTCACCTCAATTCATCTCATTTCAAGAGCATAACTCAACATCTTGGTTAACATAACTTTCACTTTCATTATACCCTTAATTCACAACTCATAACATCTACATAACAACTCTTCACTCATAGTTTTCATACTCTCAAGATAGAACATAAACACATGTATTCATCCATCAATTTACTACACCCAGTACACAACTTCAAGTCAAATTTTGAAACTCTTAAAGACAGAATTTGAATTCAATGTCTTCATAAAAAATGTAGCCATATGTCTCTAATTTATTCCAAATCAAAAATTATTCCATTAGGATATCTGCAGATCAATGCATAGCTAAAATATAGATGCATATCCAGCGAAAATGTTACAGCTAACATATTCCAGCACATTTTAACACCATTATCACTTTGCCTCTAAACTTTCATTCTAGCTTTTCTCTTTTCAAGAAACTACACTTGCCTTTTCTTTATCTTCAATACTCAATCCAATCCATTTCTAAAATAACCAATGATCCATGTTTTTATACATTAAAAACAAAACATGAAAATATCCATCACAACTCAATTTTTCTACACTTCTTTCTACCTCATTTTTAGATTCATTCTAACTTTAAATCATCTCAATACCAAGTCATAAATTATTGTTCATAAATCATATAATGACAAGATATAAGCACATTAATTTCTTCATGATCATTTTATCACCAACTATCATCATACATGCTTCATTCAACAAATCAAAAGGAGTAATGCTTATACTTACTTGTTTAGCTTCAATGTCTTCAAATCACACTTAACCTTAGCTTCTCCAACATACACGATTATCATCATCATTCAAGGTAGAAGGGTTAGGTCTTTTAGTAATAAGGTAGAGAAGACAATAAATCTTGAAGAAACAAAGTGAAGGAGTTGGACAAAAATCAATATGATGAGGGTGGTAAAAGTCTTATAGATGGAGAGAAGAATGAGAAGATGAGAGCAAATGAACAAAATGAAAAAAAGAAGCAAGTGTCTTAAATGACAAGCGAAAGACCATAATATGGTGTTTAATTTAGGTAAAAGAATAGTAAGTGGTGAGTGGTAGTGACACTTGCCACTTTCCTATGGTCTCATTTTGGTCTTTTAATAAGCTAGCCTATTTGTCTCCAATTTTCAACCCAATTTTCAATGACACTTGTTATTAAATCCCAATGTCATTTATCAAAATTTCCATTGCCATTTGACAGTTAATCCTACTACCATTTATCAATTGTCTTGCCATTTAGCACTTTTCTAGTCCAAAAATACTCTTAAAATTCAGAAAATTCTCATGTTTTACCGAAAATTCTAATTCACTACTTATATACTCCAACTCAAATTTTTAAGATACATAATCCAAAATTCACATTATAATCGCATTAAAACAATCATTTATACCTAGAAAATGTTAAATAAGTGCATGAACAATTCATTGTAAGGTGTGCAATAATCAAATTCATGTGTATAGGCTAACATTATGCATAAGCATGAAATGCATTTTTTTTAGCTCTCGTTGCTGCTTCTCAATTACATAAATCTAGGGTTCTAACCCTTAGTATGAAAACAGGATGTTACATTAAGTGTCGCTCAAAGCGAGACTAATCCGATAACAATCAAATATGGCAGTCAAGCAGTAATTACCTATGCAAAAGACCTTAAATTTCTTTCTAAAACCAAGCATATAAATACCAAGTACAATTATATGAAATATACAGTTGCACAAGGAGAAGTGAACATGAAGTATCTATTTACACAAGGTATGGTGGCATACCCAATAACAAAATCAATTTCCCAAGACAAATATATTGGACATGTAAAGTCACTAGGGTTATGTATATATTGAAATATAATTTATTAGCATTTCTCCATGTATATTCATTTAATATATTGTCATATATAAATACATATTTAAGTTGGCATTGTTTAATAAGTAATAAGAATTACTTAATACTTGATTGTAAAATATGTTTACTTTGTATAACATATTTTTGCATATGAATCAAAGAGTATGTCGAACAGATAAAAGATTGGCCTTCTCACATGGGCAAGGATTGAAGAAGAGACGGGCTTTGAGATTATTATTAAGGTGATAATTGAGAGCTAAAGTACGAAACTTAAATCATAAATATCAACTTAAACGATAAGTCAAAAGGAAATTGGTTTGGAGTGATCATATGGTAATCGTATTTGTCTTAAGCTGCTAGATGAGAGCTCTGTAAGATAAAGTTAAGAGTAGACAAATGAACCCAGGTTATACATTAAGTATGTATGAATCAACGTCTGTATGTTATTATATTTATAAAAGACATATGCTGTAAATTACTAGGAATTAATATTGTAGCATATGACTCTTACCATATGTGCAAAAATGATTATAAAAGGGATTAATGTTAGTCATGAGATCTCAAATTAGATTATTTGAGAGCTTAAAGGTTAAGTGAACCTCATAATATACCCTTAGAACTCTTGTCTAATTCTTTAAGATTAAATTTAAGGTTTGCTATTTTAAAATGTTAGCAAAAGATTATATTTGATATAATCTTGTAGTACAATTCTAGAACAACAAATTAAGTTCAATTCAAGAGAATTAAGAGTAGAGGAAGGTCATTCTAATTGGTAACTTGTACAAGAAAGCATTTGTATTCAAAGGTGGCCACCGACTCTTAGTTAAAGAACCGAATATATTTGTCACAATAAAATAAATGAGATCAAAGGAGATTGAAATATATGATATGACCTAGGATATAAAATAAAAAATCTACTTAAGGATCGATTCATTAATTGAAACGTCGTATATTCTTAATAGTTATATAACTATAAACTATCGTGGTATGCTGGTCCTGCGGATTATTAAAAAAACATGAGAACATACAAAAATATTATTGACTAAACTTATCATCTGTGAGTAAGTTGGAGATGATGATAAAAAGACACACCTGATAAGTTTAAGGGTGATTTTTCAATTGTTAACTGTAAATAATCAATTAATGTCTTGATATTATCTATAAATATGTGATAATGTTCACTTAAAAAATTGTTGTAATCAAATGCACAAATATAATTTCTGCTCAGAAGGAAAGTGTTTTCAAGAAGTCCTTTAACACGTGGAAATAAGAAACTCATCTAAGTAATTAATAAGTTTCAATAATACATATCCGATCACGTGAATTATTTATCAGTACTAAATTTTATTGCAGAATAGAAAGGTAATGTCTGAAGAAATGTGAATGTGATTAGTAGTCTTGTACTTTGTCCCAAGGCTTCAGTAAAAAACAACAGGGGGTGGTATTTGACGGTAATATTTTTTCCGTAGTGTATAGAGCGTAAAAGTTTTAGGCAAGGTAACTGAGTCTTTTTATTAGGCAAAACCCATCGAAAGACTCGATTAGCAAAACTAGTCTTATCAAAAGGAATGATTCTGAACTTTATAGTTCATTTCTCAATACTGTTCTTGTTTTCGAGTAAAGGTGCCTACCAACAATGGGACTTGAATATCAATTTTTCTCTCCTTGTTTGAGAGGCATAAAATGGGTGAAATAAGAATCTGTATTCGGGAAAAAAAGTTAATGCAATCTGGTTGGGTCGGTCGTGTTAGGCCCAAGCCCAAACTTAGAATGACACATGGGTCGATTGGCCCATTCCTCAACGTTGACCTAATTCCTATGGGTATTTACTATATAAACTCATTATCTCACCATAAGAAAGGTACGAGACAAAAAACCATTTTTCTCTCTGTTTACAATCACCGAAATCCTTACAAAAAGACTAACTTGAGCGTCGGAGGGGCCAGCCGGGAACCAACCCCCGGCGCGCCTTTATTATTTTGCAGGTGTTCTCTAGCCAAAGCTATTCAAGATCATGGATCCAAACAACAACGTCCAGCCTCAGCAGAATCAGGCTGAACCA
>JANZLH020000032.1:189505-201900 GCA_026770325.2 Erythroxylum fimbriatum | reverse complement strand
AGAGTTTGAAAATTTGATAAAATTTAGCTTGGACAGATGCTATAAAATATTGCCATAAATAGAAGAAATGTTGAGGCTTCAGATAATGCACCAAAAAAAACAAAAAACCAGCATTCCTTCTTTGTTCTTTCATTTCTCTTTTAGAGAAATTTATTAAACCTCTTTATACGTTTTTTAAATTTCCATATATTAGTAAAATTGCTCACCCTCCGGCCATGGACGTAGGTCACATTAACCAAACCACGTAAATCTTTGTGCTCTATCCCATTTTGTTTTGCCTATATTCATTTTCGTTACTATTTTTTCGGGCTATTAAATTCAACCGATATCTGATTCGAGGGCATTTTCCTTAACACTTCTCAACAGCGGAAGAAAATTTATGTTTTAATTAGGAAGGAAGGAGCTTTCAGCAAAAGAGATATTGAAGATAGGGAGTTACGATGCTTTGTTAAAGTATAATTTACCAGAGGAGTTTCAGTACCATCAAGCACATGAAGAAAGCTTTGAGTCATCACATGAAGCCTCCAAAACTGCATTTCCTCATGGTTTTGCACGGGAATTGCTTAGTGTGTACTCGAGAACCTTGTTATTTCTTTCAAGTTCAAGCATTGGGGTTTCTTTGAAGGTAGGAAGGGGCTTTCAGCAGAAGAGATATTGAAGATAGGGAGTTACGATGCTTTGTTAAAGTGTAATTTATCGGAGGAGTTTCAGTACCATCAAGCATATGAAGAAAGCTTTGAGTCATCATGTGAAGCCTTCAGAACTACATATCCTCGTGGTTTTGCATGGGAATTGCTTAGTGTGTACTCGGGGCCCCTTTTATTTCTTTCAAGTTCAGGCATTAGGGGTTCTTTTGAAGGTCCTTTCAAAGGTCATGCTCTTACCGGACAAAAATTTGAGTTCTACGGCTTAGGAGTGCGTAAGGTAAGAATGATCTATACATCTTTTCAGCCTTTTCTTATTTATTACATTCTTGGAAATCCGGTTCTAAACATATTTTTTTCCTAACATATGTTTTGACCTTCTATTATTCTTTTCCATCAATTAGTGTAAAATATTGACTATCTTTACTAGGCAAGTGCTTACTCCTTATCCATTTTAAAATTCCTCTTTCAAAACTTTATAGGCTTATCTATATAATAACCTCCTGGTCATAATTTATTTCATAGGTTAAACAAGTTAGATTCATATATAAAGGTGATCTAACTATCTTTAAGCTGGCTATCAACTATAGAGTCTATGCATTATAGATACAAAGGAATTCTAGATATTTCAAGCAAAAAGCTAGGCTACACAACAATTCATTAAAAGTACTCTTTAGTATAATAGATAAATGGTTATCACTTAAGACATTCCCTCAAGCATGAGACATGATTTGTCGATTACTTAGGACTTCTAGTCTCTGACTACCTATTTGTGTTATTTTCTATCAATTTTTTGTTATTTTTTTCTCAGCTCTAATTTAAGTTTGTAAGTTGGCATTTGGTTATCTAGTGTCTTTTGTTCTCCCTTTAGAGTTATTTTTAAGTCCAAATTTGGTACTCTCTCTAATTAATTTTAGCATGTTATCTACTTTTATTAAAAAAAATCTTTTAAGTTTGCGATTTATCTTTCTAAATGAAATTAATGATTACTTTCACAAGTGTTGACTTCAATTGTTTCTCTTTATATCCATAATTATATGTGCATTATCTACGAATGTCTTATAGCCCTATATCATCATGACTTACTATTTAAAATATTGATATAGGAAAACTTGAATAAATTAATAATCAATAAATTTTACAGTATATCATGATCTTTTCTTTTGAAATTTACTAAATAAATTAATAATCAATAAATTTTACTAAAAAAGCCTTACAACTTTAACCACTTTAACCATAAAAAATGACTTAATAAATCTACTAACTAGATATAAAGTAAGCTAAGGAGATTATTCCTTAGAAGGTATACCTTACTTTCACAGTATTAAGCTTGACTTGGTCCTACATATAAAAGATGAAAGAACAACAAAGCAAGAATCAATCATTAACCATTTTTAAATATGCTTCTATTTAATTTATAGAAGTAAACCTTACCATGATTTACGAAAAGCTCTTACTTTCATACTAGACATTTGTCCATTTTTCATGAACTCTTTCACTGTATCTTAGGAGAATTCACTAAGACACCAATTGCATAATGATCGTGATTGTCCAATTTTTCAAGAAACTCAATCTCTGAATAGTCTTGTTAAGAAATAATTTTTTTTCCCCATAAATCACATTTCCAAAGGAGATTTTATAAACTAACATATTCCATCATATAACTTATTCCATCTTATAAAACTTTTGATATATCTAATTGAACAAACCTTGCCATTTTGTAACGAGTATATATAGGTTGAAAAATTATTGAATTCTTCGCTAAATGTAAGATAAGAAATTACATTAAAAGAAGAGGTGTTAAATAGATTCAAGCACTTGATCTTAGAATATATAAAATTTTGAAATTTTTTTCCCTTTGTCCTATCTTTTGTACTTAGACTCTTTTTAGTGGTAAACCATAGGATGAAAGACACTTTATGGTATATTTTCGTAAACCACGCAAACTTATACCATTTCACCCTAAGAATATAATTTCTTAACAACTATTTATATAATTTATTAGTGAATAATCCTAAGTAATGTTTAAATCCTTAAATTGAATCCTTTATGTTAATATTAAGATTATAGTCAAGGAAATGGCTCATAAGAGATTTCCTTTACATTATATTACTGAACCTTTGATTATTACAAAGGAAATCATTCACTAATGCTTGATCTGGATTGGAATTCCTAATATGAGCTAGAGAGCTATTAAACCTTATGTAGAGGAGCAAGGTTGGTCCAATTATAATGCAAAACTAAATAGAAGTACCATTACCAACCTTATTCCCAAACTCCAACCTAATCGTATCCTTTAACTTGAAAATATGTAACATTATCTATATATAGTTAGATTTAGGATGTGAATTCTAAAGGTTTTCCCTCCTCATGTGGTAATTTTACCTAATGGGCCTGCTTATTAGTGGAAAACTTTTATATTTTTTTATCATTAGAATATTATTAGTACCTAAACCCCCTTCCCTTTCTAGGTATACATCACTTTATTTATCATTAGCTATTAATTTTTTTTAAATAAATCCAGGCCAAAAGAATCTCCTTATAATCTACTCCAAAATTTTGACTATAGTAATTACAAACATCACATTAAATTTCCAGTAAACATAAAGTATATTTATTATAGGGTTGATAAGATTAGTTTCTCTAGTAGAATGTATGTTTTTATTTCACTAGTTGGAAATTCTCTTATGAACAATTAATGGGTGAAAATAAATATAAGTATATCTTTTGGAAGAAGTAGGAATTTTTAATTAAGTAAAAGAAGGTTTAATAATCTTTGATCCTACAAATTGGAAAGGCAATGGGAAAGATGTTAGGCACTAGAACAAATAAATAATTGGCTCTTTTCTTTTCTAATTGAAATACTTGAAAGCCCCTCAAAAGAGTGAATAATAGACTTAAGCTTACTTCAACTTTTAAAAAGAGAACTTAAGCTTACTTCAACTTTTAAAAAGAGAATCATATCACCTATAAATGATAAGCTACACAGTCTCAGCTTTCTGAATTATGAATGAAAATTAAAGCTCCTCTTCTGGTTGATTAAATAGAAAATATGCAGACCTCCATATATTAAATGAATAAGAATAGGGACAAGTGATCCCCAAATCTCAAGGCTTATTATTTACTAATATGCTAAAGAAGATAGTTGTCATAAATTATTGAAGCTACCCTATAAACTTTATTGAGAAACTAAATTTCCTTAAAATATTCAAAATGAAGCTCCAATCAACCAAGTTGAACTCCTTATAGAAGTTAATCTTGACTATACAATTCTTGCTACAGTGTCTTTTATTGTAGTTCTTAACTAATTCTTATACAAGTAATATATTATCACTAATTTGTCTCACTTTAATGAAAGCACATTACATTGGATCAATGTAATTAATCAAAACAATGTTAAGTCTAGATGCTAATAGCATGAATATGATCTTATAAATGGTTTTATAGTAAGAAACAGGTCTATAATCCTTCATAAAACATGGATAAGGAACCCTAGGAATGAGACTGATGAATTTCTAATTAATTTCCTTCAGTATCTTGTATTCATTGAAAATTTGAAAAACTACTTCTTTAACCATAAGTTTAGTATGAGACTATATTTTTTTGAGAAAAACTAAGCATTAAGGATATTATATCCAATGGATTTATTTATTTTCAGATTAAGCAGGGCCTTCTCCTTATCAAAGAATTAAAAGATTTAAGGAAAAGCACTTCTTGTTGACCTAATGTTTACTTCTGAGTGAAAGATAAAAGGAGATATACAGATGAAGGCCTAATAGTATGAGTCCTAAGTGTTTGAATGATGTAAGAGAAAACCTTTAGAAGAAGATCGTCATGAATGTCAATCAAGATGAATTTATCCTTCTTGAAAAAAGCAATTCAATTGTTGTTCCTTTTAACAAGAACTAATTTAAAGAAGAAGCTAGTGGTCATATCTCCTTATTTAAGCAAATGAATTCTTAATTTTTGCTTTAAGAGGGAGAAATTAACTTTCATAACTTGATTGTAATTTGGGAGAGTTAATTTTTCCTCTTGTTATTTATCTACATCTGATGTAGATAGGTAGAGATTGGTTTAGTTTTTAATTTACTTCTCCTTAGTCTCTAAGATTTCCTAATAAGTGTTACAAAACATTCTTTAATTCAGAAAATTAAGCTCCTCAATAACCTTTGGAACTCTTCTATTATAGGTATACAATTTGTGCTTATAAAGATTATAAATTAGTTCCTTAATGATTGCTTCTTTAAATCCCTCAAATTCATTCAGGTAGGTATTAAGTCTGAAAGAACTTTTCCTCTTGTGGTTAGGGAAAAGCAACTATAAACCATAATAAGATTATGATTACAGAATTGAGGGCTATTGAAGGAGACTATCAGGAAAAAAAAAGAGCTATTATATATTAAATAGGGTTCTATTTGACTTTTTTTTTTCTTAAGAACCATCCTTCCTTCTACTTATATATTGCTCCAAGTATAGAAGTTTCCATCTATATTTAAGTTAGACACCTAGAGTTGATTAACAAAACCGCAAACTTCATTTATGTAATTCTTGAGGTGAGAATTCCCTTTAGCTTTTGAGGGATGAAAGATACTATTAAAGTCTCCAAGTATAATCTAAGGGAAGTTCACCATAGAATTAATTTCCTCACGCTTCATCAATAAAAGGGAATTACTGATAGGTCAGGTTAAAGTTGTAAACAAAAGTGAGTGAGAAGGAGGTATTCTCCTATAACATTCTTCCTAAAACATATATGAACTAGTCAACTATGATGTGAACTAGTCAACTATAATATGAATTGGTCAACTAGGATAATTTCAATAACCTTAATTCTATCAAGACAAAAAAATCATAAATGAACCATTATAGTTTGATTGATGGTCAACAATAATAGGGTAGCTTTTCCTAAAAAATCTCAAACTTTCATAATTATTATCCTTTAGCTTATTTTCCATAAGAATAATTAGTTAAACTTTGTGATCAAACAATTAATTATTAAAAGCTTGATTTTTGTTGGGGCTATTAATCCTCTTAAATTCCAAGCAAGAATAGTCCTCTTAGTATAAATTTTATAATCATTTCCTATACCTAGTCCTTGGTACTCCTTCCTATGTTAAAGACTGAGGGGGTAATTATTCTACTCTGTGTTTTGAGAGTAGCAATCATATAAAGAAAGATTATGAGAATAATACATAGAACCAATATTACCTAGAGTATTAGAGGAAATAATTAAATTAGTTCCACCATTTGTACAACTAGTTTGTGGAATTGTTTTCTTCTTCTGACTGAGGTGTTATCTTATTTTTCTTTTTTCTTATTCCCTTATCCATATTCATAGAGTGATTTCTCTTCTCAAAATTAATCTTACCATTATTCCCATTACTAACCATTAGTGATTCAAATTGCATCCACTAATAATATTCCACACAATTGAATTTCTTACTTGTATAGATCCATCATTTTATTTTATTAGTAAGGTCTTATCTCCAAAAATAAGATACAAAGACATTATCATTAAGGAGCTTCTTCTTTTCATCTCAAAATAGGAATAGCTTCAAGCAAGTCTTATTGGATTTAAGCTAGGACACAAATTCTTACATAATTAAACTTTTTCATCTCAACAATGGCTTCATCAAAACATATAGGTTTTCCCGTATAGCTTGCGGGGTGACTTGATTCTTTTGTAATCTAACATTCTAATAAAATATTATCGATATTAATATAAATTGTAATTTGTTTATCCTTGAGGTTGAGTTTGAATTACAGGATTCTACTTTTGGAGGAACAATGGTTTGTTTTTAAAGCACTAAAGGTCATATTATAAGAGACTTTTAGCTCGAGCCACTGATTCAACTTGAAAAGAAAGTGGTTCTCTTCATTAACCAAGACTTCTATTAGTTCGAGTTTCTTTTGATGATATTATTCCCATGAATTCAATACAAGAAAACTAGACATTTATCCAATAAGAAGACAAAAAGGATCAAGTCCCATTTGGAGACACCTTCTTTCAAGACTTCAACTAGGGGATTATAAGAGAGCTGCCATGTAGGAGCTTAAGTGGGAAATATTGTAAGACCAGTGAAGGAGCAAAATCTTATAAGATTTGGCATAAAGAGCATTTCTTATCTTGAAAGTGGGAAGCAACAATTGTCAAAGGATCAATGAGAGAACAGATAGTAGTATGAGGTGGAGGAAAATTTGCAAGCAAAACAATTCAGGGGATAACTTATGAAAGAGAGAGAAAAGCTTTAAAGTTCAAAGGAATAAGGTTGTCATTAAGTTGAAAAACGATAAAATTATAAAAGTAATAGAAAAAAATTTAAAATTTTATTCTAAAAAAATAAATTTAGTAGTGGGAAGAAAGGAAAGAGCATAAAAAAAGGAATTAGGAGGAAATTAAGTTAAAACAATGGAAGAAAGGGAGATAGACTAAGTAACAAAAAAAACTAGATGTTGAAGAACTATAATAAGAAGAAGAGAGTGGGGACTTAGTTGGAAATAAGTAAGGTTTTAAGAGGAAAAGACACAAAAAATTTTAAAATGTAAAAAAAATAAAAAGTGAACAATATGAAGACAAGCTCAAACAATCTCAGACACCAGAAAGATAAGCTTAGACTAGTAAGATTAGTGGCTATATAGTTCATATTGGACTTAAAGAGAGAAGCATTAACTTCTCTCTCTAAAAATCATTAGGAGAGAGTGAACTAACTTTCAAGTTATACTTCTTTTTGAAATGAGAACTTTAAATTTTATGCTTATAGGGTGTTCAAGTTAACTATGATCTTAAGATAAGTTAATAAGCTAGGTTAATAATTTTAATAAATTAATAAAACAATATTTCATTTAAAATATCATATATAATTGTTTTGAAAAATTAAATAATATATGGTTCAAATAGGGAATGCAAGGTTCCTTGGACATCTGAAGATTATTGCACCACCTAACTCATACGTTACATGGCATATTACCATGCCATTCCGTGTTGTGCAAAGGATTTGGGGCTTGCATAAGTCTTTTATGATTGCCTAAAAATTAAATAATATATTGTTCAAATAGGGAATACAAGGTTCCTTAGACATATGAAGATTATTTGAAATAACTTTTTCCTTCCGATTGTCGCCTTGGGGTTACTTCAAAAATTTTAACCAAAGATTGCGTATAGCGCAACCTCGGGTTGTTCTCTTGAGGAACCAAAAGTTAAAATTAATTCCTAAATGACTAAGTGTAATGCAACCTAAACTATAAAATGGGGTTTGATTAAAAAAATTACCGCTAAAGTTGCAACGAAATTTAATAAACACTAAGGACTTGTTTTTGGTATTTTAAAATTTAAATGAGTGATTTGAAATGATAACAAGTGAATTAAATAAGAAAACAAACACAATTAATTAACAATGATAAACGCAATCCTCTAGTTCAATCACGCAAGCAATCATCACTCTAATAGATATGGGAGTTTAAAACAATTAATCCAAGAATTAAATCGAGCTTTTAATCTAACAACCAAGCCACCTCGAATTGTTACAAAAAATATTTTCCAAAAATCCCAATTTACTAACTGCCACCAGATTAATAAAATAGAACTAAGGATACTAACATCAATGCTTTACTTTTACGCTTAAACAGAATTTATGCCAGCAACAGATAAAATGATCCAAATAATTCAAGCCACCTTGAATAATCACCAATTTCGCTAAAATCTCAATACAAGTTTTGACCCAAAATAAAGTAATGAAATTAAACCCAAAATCAACACATTATCAATTGCTAAATATTAATCCAGTCACAAAATCTTCCAATTCAAAAATATAATCAAAACGCAACTCCAATAATTAAATAGTTATCCTATGATCTTGGAATAGCTAATTAATTAAATGGACAGAGTAAAAAAGCAGTGTTAACTCCCCTATAAAAACTCCAAGCTCCTGCATTTGTCATTGAACCAAAGGATTAAGATGAACTAGCCACGAAAATTCATTAGAGATGCTACCAACATTAAGCTTCGACGGTCAGCCATGGAATGTGTAAGAATAACGGTCTGAATCTCTTAGGTTTCACTTATGCTTCCTCTAACTTGTGCCTCTCACGTTGTCTCCTTCTAATTTTGCTATCTTCTTCCTAGGCCAATGCAGACCACGTAGCACCACTAGACACCTGGCTTTTGTTTTTTTTTTCTTCACGCACCCAGCCCTAACGCACTCACCGCTAGCCTGGCAAGCCTTCAGACCCGCTCAATCTACCACAGCCACGCCTCCAACTTATCTATGTTTAATAGTTCTCCAAGACTCACTAGACATGTAACACCACAGCACCAACGTTACACACACCTTTACTCACCAGCTGCCTTCACATTAAACTCACCACGCTACACAGCACACTTGTATAAACGTCCACTTCTCCAATGCACACTCACTTAACTCCCTTTTTTATTGTTTTGTTGTCTTCTTCCTTTCACGAGAGCTGTTCCCTTGACTAATTCATGTGACAATTTTTTGTTGGCTTAGTTTCTAAACCCACGTAGCCCACGCAACAGCTCCTACTTCTCCAAGATGCAGACCATGCCGTCCCTCTTCTGATTTTTCTATTCTCTGCACACACCACTCATGCAGCCTCCAATGCCCAGCAGCCACAATTTACACTCACAACGTCTCCACCTGCACTCCACATGCACACACCAACGTACCTCACCAGCTACCTATCTCTTGTTAAGCAGCCAACACACCACACACAACTATTGTTTTTCTTCTCCAAACCAAGCACACATACTCCACTCAACAAACGTCAAGCCCCTACTGCCTTTTTTCGTTTAAAGCCCCTCTTCACGCACTCCCCCAGCTGCCTTCTGTTTAGCGTGATCTCTACAGCTCTGCAACACGTTTTTTTTTATTCTCCAACACACTCATGCCCTTCCCCAAACCACTCACGTTCGTCTTCTTGTACAACACACAGTCAACAACGCCAGCTCCTCCTTTATCACACAAACCACCTACCACCGCATATATTATTCCTCTTGGTCCACACCCTATACTATCTACAAGCACTACCTTTTGTCCCCTTCTTTATGTGACAAATAAATTCCTCCCTTGGTCCACGCACTCATCTAGTTCCCTTCTTGCAGCTGGCTTTTTTAATTTGTTCAATAGACCCACACAATGCCTACCTCTCTTCACGTTGTCTCCCACTTCACATTTCATGATGTGACAAATTAATTGGCTAATTTTTGGTCCACCAACAGACCGAAGCACTCATACAACTAGCCACCATGTGTTGTCGTTTCTCTTTAGGTCCTTTAGCACATGCATGCTTCGCATTTTGTATTCTACGTAGATTGCTTTTCTTCAATGTCTTGATCACTACTTCTTAATATTTTGAACTTTAATTTCCTCAAATAACCTACAATAAAAAATTACAAATAATTTAGCATCAATTGTCCAAAAATTAATTTATCATAATTAAACCAAAACACGATAATTTTTTCTCCTATAAACAAAAATTAAATGTAAGGCACAATAATTCAAATAATATCTAAATAGGGCCATAAAGATCACTTTTGGTAACAAAAACTCATCCAAAAGATATAAAAATATATGGGAACAAATGAGTTTGTCAATGAACTCAACTGTTTCGGTTAGTTTATCTTGAATCACCAATTTTTTTGTTCAGTTTTTTACTTTTCAGTTCAATTGTTTAATAACTTTTATTAAAAATTAACCAGTTTATTAATTAATTAGTCGATTTTTATAAATTAATAAGTTTTAATAAACTAAAATAAATCAATTAATTTTTATTTAACAATCTATTTTTAATTAAACTTCAAATTTTTTAGTAGAGAAGGACAATCTCTTTTGCTCATATTTCAAATTATTTAATTTTATTCGATTTTTACTCGATTTTACGACGGTCTAATACCGTTAACTTTTTAAATATTAAATCTTTTATTTTACGGGTTTAAAAAGTGATATTTTTGAGTTATTTTTAAAAGATAAGTATTTCTTAAAAGTTTTTTATGAACACAACCTAACATACAATTATATGCTAGATTGTATTTTTCTCTAGAATGCACACGATTGTATTAGTACCGCCGTTAATTAATAAATTTTTCTGTCAGTTTTATCAACGGAAATGGATTTTTCGTCGGTAATTTGCAACGATATATTTTTTGTTGCTAATTTTTGCTTCCTTCCATATTAACGACAGACATTAGTACCGTCGCTAAATAAAAATTTTCTCGTCAATTTTATCGACATAAATGATTTTTTGTCGATAATTAGCAACGGTATATTTTTTGTCGGTAATTTTCCATCGCCAATTCTCCCTTTCTTGTAGTGCAATACAAGTGCGTTGGTGCGAAGGAAGTTGTTTCCTAGAGAATGACATGGTTTGGGATACAGGCATATATATTCAGTGCCCTTGTTGTGTATAACTAGAGTTTATATATCAGTATACTCACTGAAAATATAATTATATAAATGTAAAAAAAATTTAATCTTCATTAATTGACTGTTAAATCTTATGAAGTTAACTACTCTTTGACGCTCATCTATGTAAACAAACTCAATTGATCGATCTTCATTAAAAATCTTTTTATATTCTTATTTATTTCGTACTACTCTATTCTTGCTGTAAATGATTTCCGGATATGTTTTGCATTCTATAATTTGGAAACACCCTGCTGAGTTCCCTTCAATCAAACTTAACAATGGAGCTTCACCTCATACTTTGAAAAAAAAACAATAATGAAGTTTGATTGAATTAACCAATGTTTTAAAAATTAGATTGAAAATTAAATCAATAAAATAAGAGATTTAAAGTTTAAAAAGTTAACTATTATTAGACTGTCACAAACAAGTATATAATAAAAATTGAACAAAATTGAAGAATTTAAAATAATATTGAAAAACGAGACTATCCTTACACATAAAAGTGTTAAAATTTAATTAAAAAGAGATTGTTAAATGAAAATTAACTAATTTATAAAATTTGATTAGTTTAAGAAATTTGAATGATTAGTTAATAATTAGCTAATTATTGATAGTAAAGATTATTAAGATAAACAAACTAAAAAAATTAACCGGTTTACGTTTTTATAATTGAATGGACTGATTTGGTAAATAGTTATATAAAATCATGTAGTAAGTTTTTTTTATTTCATCCATTGGCAACTCCATTGTGTCTAAGTGCTAACATCACCATCACAAGATCGGTTATGAAACATCCAACTACTAAACTTCTTCCAGGGTCTGACCTTGAAGGACACAACGTTCGGTCTGAAAATTGAAATTTGATTCATTGTTGATTTCCCGTTGGTCTCCATGTTAAGACCGGTGTTAAAGAATTGCAACAGTACTTCTACTCCATTGTCTTCTATAAATTTAATAAAGTTTCATGATTGAAAGTAATGAAGTGATTTCAATTTCTTAACTAAATAAAATATCTTTTACATTTTCACTTTTCCCATGGAGTAATAACAGGTTTGATTAAATTTAGCGTTCTTCGTTTGTTTTAAGTTTTAACAAAGCTCATTTAACAGGAGGTTCTTATGGCAACCATATCTTTTTGGAGGAAAAAACTGTTGAATTGGGTTGTCTTGAGCAGCCTGAAGTGTTAAAATTGGCAGAAGAATTAGCAATGACAATGAAGATTAGGAAGAAAAGAAAGTTGAAGGGAAAGATGAAGAAGTTCAAATGCAAGTGGAAATTGAAGATGATGATCCTAAGCATAATTCAACAATGTATGGATCAAAGTAATGAAGAT
>JANZLH020000032.1:110403-131691 GCA_026770325.2 Erythroxylum fimbriatum | reverse complement strand
ATTTTTCAAGAGGATTTTATCACTTGTTTTAATCTTTTCATTTTCTATTTCCAAAAATCCAAAAATACATTTTACATGCTTTTTACAATTCAATTTAGTGTAGTTAATGTTTCAAAGGATCAAAACCCCCTCCTTACTAATTTAGCTTGCATTTTATGACATATAGGCTTGCTTAGGTCCATTTCATTAGGTTCCGATTAAGTGAGACGACCCGAAGTTGCATTATATATTGCAATCCTTGGAATTATATTTTTGATTCGACTTCCAAGGGTAAGACAAAACGACGAATCAATATGTAAGCTTAAACTAGTATTATTGATGGTTGACTTACGTGTATGTGCATTGTTGATGGTTGACATATGTTAATGTTTTTTATGGTTGACCTATATTATTGCGTATTACTGGTGATTGAATTATGTTAATGTAGATTGTTGATGATTGAGTTATGTTAATGCAAATTGATGATGATTAAGTTATGTTAATGCGTGTTGTTGATGGTTGACTTATGTTAATGCAGGTTGTTGATGATTAAGTTATGTTAATGTGTATTATTGATGAATAACTTATGTTAATGCGGAATGTTGATGACTGAATTATGTTAATACATATTATTAATGGTTGACTTATGTTAATGCGGATTGTGAATGATTATGTTAATTCATATTGTTAATGGTTGACTTATATGTGTGCGTATTATTGATAGTTGACTTATGTTAATGCAGATTGTTAATGATTGAGTTATGTTAATGTGATTAATGTTAATGATTGAATGTATGTTTGTAATGATGATTGGATGTATTGTAATGTTACCAAAATTTATGTTTGTTTTTGTAGATATCTAATATAATGACACCTGGTAAAAACAATGAGAAAAAGGTGGTAGGTATGAAAATTATAGAACAGAAGGATCTGCAACTTCAACCAGATCAATCATTTGGTGACATTAATTCAATCCCTAGCTAACAACAACATTCAACCTCAGCCATTAATGAAATTAGTTAGGAATAACCTCATTCTTCCTTAAATAACAATGAATCAACTAGTATAGAGGAATCTGCAAGTTTGTTAACCTTTAACACATATAAGTAGACTTATCCTCTAATATATATTTACATATTTAATGCGTATTTTCTTATCATTATTGATTTGTTTTCAGGTTCCAATGTCAATATTAAAAAAAAAAGATGTAGAGGTAAAACTAGAGGTTGTGAATTGCAACGAATGCATGTTGCAATGAATAACAAGTTGTCAATATAGATTGATACTTTGCAAGGTTGTCATATAGATAAGATCCAATCTATAAAATTGTCAAGGGAGTTGGGGATTACTGCGAGAACATAATTACTTGATTGAAACATGTTAAGGACTTGAAGGAAGACAACTTGCTTCAAAATGCTTTGGATAAAGTTGCAGCAATTTTTTCAATTTATTTAACTATATGCAATATTGTTTCACTTATTTTAAGATTAATTACACTTTTATTTATTGTTCAGAGTTGAAATTGAATATTGTCGATATCGAGAGCCCTAATGTTTCAAATTGCGTGACTTCATTATTGAAACAAAGGACCAAGGATCATTATTATAAGTTGCATCAATTTTATAAATCTTTCCTTCTGTTGCGGAGGCACAGAGATATGTTCCGGAACGATTGTCTCAAGAAAATTAAAATAATTAGTTTGATTATTAAGTCTCTCCCAAAGTTCAGGCTTATTTTCTTTCCCTTCACATTTGTTTTCATTAATCTTGTTAGATAATTCAACGACTACATAATCTTTTTTATTTATTTAGGAAAAATGTGAGAAGGCAAAGGTCAATAGAGGAAAAATGAAAACACCTCACAATCAAGAGTCCAAATTATTTGTAGTTGTCTGAAATGAATATGTAAGATCTTAGTTTACAAGTTATAATTATATCAACAAATATTATATTATTTATTGTGCCTTGTAATTTTCTTTCGTAAAACAGAGTGAGAAGGAACTACATGGACAAAAGTGTGATAGGATCACATTATACAAAATTACTCACTATAAGGAAAGTCAAGGGTGGATGTAAGAAGAAGTGGAAAATAACTATGTAAATATAAAATTTTGTTTAATATTTAGGTTTATTTATTTATGCAGTACTGACTAATAATATTTATATTAAATATTGGTTTTTTTTTTTATAATTGTAGAATAAGATTCAAGAGTTGTTATATAAATCAATGTTTGAGAAGAATGAGGTCAATATAGGATACATTTGCAATACCGTGCTTTGTATACATTCTAGTTATATCAAAGGTCTTGGTTTTGCCCCTAAGCCAAATGTTTCAACCTCATCAAGATCTACATATATTCAACAACTTCGAGAGAAAAATAAGACGCTTAAAGTTTAATTAGAATAACATACTCAAAAAAAAGTTAGCCAAGCATGATAAGTACCTCAGAAAAATACTTGGATTAGATTATAATAGTAGTGAAGATGAAAGTGAACGATATTAATTACATCTGTTATGCTTTTTCTTTTAATTCTTGTTTGTATTATAATTTAAATTTGATACTTTTTTTCTCGGATTATATAATTGAAGAAGATGCTATAGTTGAGTGATTATGTAGTGAATTGTAAAGTTATGTGATGTTTGCTTTAATTATGCAATATTGTTTCAATAATCACAATATTTTAACTATATTTTAACTAAACTTTTTAGATTATTACATATTCACGGACATGTTGTAATTGTTTTTATAATCTCATCATTTATAATTTATAAACTACTCTCGGTATTTATTAATTTGTATATATGAATTATTGAAGTTGTAATTAAAATCTTATATACGAAGAAATTTAATGATATTTTATTTTTTATATACAATACTTCAAATTTTTAATTATTTTGTAAATTTTTGTATAATAAAATAACAATAAAAATATATCGATACATTATATACAATAATATGGAATAAAAATGTAACAAATAATTTATTCCAAAATGGTATAACATTTCGTTAAAATTTATATAAAACGTAGCTAAAAATATTTGGTTACATTTTCAGAAACGTAATTAAAAGCATTTGGCTATGCTTTCGCAAATGTAGCTAAACAATTGGTTATGTTTTTTAAAATGTAGCTAAAAATATTTGACTACATTTCTATAAATGTAAATAAAATCTTTTGACTACATTTCTAAAAACTTAGCTAGCAACTTTTAGCTACAAAAAATAAGCGTAGACAAACCTATTAGCAACGATTCCCCAAAACGTCGTTGATAGTTTTCTGCTACGAAATAAAATGTAGTTAAAAATTATTAGCGACGATAAGCACAAAACGTCACTTATAGTTTTCAGATACGGGAATTTGATGATATTTTGGGTGACAAAACTAACCGTCACCAATTACTATTAGTAACGATTTTTGTGCCTTTAGTTACGATTTTTTTCATAGCCAAAGGTCAACTTTGTTGTAGTGTTAAGATTATTAAAGGGTAAAGAGAAACAGATGTTATTTGGTGTCAAGTGTTTGGGCTCAATCTTCTCAGTATATTCAAATTTGAGGTAGCAGTAGATGATATCCACGATGTTTGTTGTTTCAGGTTGCCGCTTCATGCAGCTTTGGAAGTAATGGGTTGGGATGAACGCGTTACTCAACTAATTGTCGCTGCTAATAAGATAACTGTACCTAGACTTCCATAAAATGTTGAAGCAAACATAAAAGAAGAGAAAATATTATGTCAAGCAGGGGATTAGCAAACAAGTTTGTGCAACTGTTACAGAATCTGGATGCATGTACTAAAGATACATAGAAGAAATTCACTCGCAAACATATTCATAAGTCTTAACTTGTTCTACATAGCTAATGCATAGAGGGGAGAATACTAGGCTCTCCACTCAGGCAAAGCTAACTTTTGCTGCTAAGATTTTATTCTCCTTTTTCTAGCGTACTTGCAACTTTCATTGACGAAACACCAGATAGTTTGCACAAAGAGCTAAATTGAAAGCCATATGGTCCCTTTGAAACATATCAACTGCAGAACACAGAAAAACTGTTAGATGGTAATTGTTGAAGACCTTGAAATTAGGTGCCGAACATACCTCAGCAGTTGGCACGCACCTATGAATATTTTCAATAAATATAGAGACACACTTGGAAAGAATCACATCTTATTGATTATTTCTGTCACATCAAGAACCACAAAGTGTTCTAAGCTAAAATATATATCCACTTTGACTCGTAAGATGCATAGTTTGTTACTTGTACTCGTTAGAAGGGATGGGATGGGAGCACGATGAACCAGATGGCTGGTGTTGTGCATTTTATCCCACTGAAGTTTAGCTTCTTTGATCGCCTAAGATCAAATAAGATTATTCCTACACTAATCATCGTTAGAAGACATGGCCTTATCCTTCAAATGTAATGAAATTATATGCGCTACTTGTGTAAGAATTTATTTAGAATTTACTTCAAGGAATTGATATTATGTTTCAAGGTTTAGAAATTTCAGGCTTGCTTCCCTGATCGTCAAGATTATTCATATGCTTGCCAAGCATTGTGCAGAATCTGATCTGCCAACCAATAGGTACGAATACTTGATCAAACAGATACAGGAGAAAGACGTGTGTTCACATTATGGACAATCTGGGACGCAAAAAACAACCTGATCAGCAAACATCTTACATTTGCGTAAGTTGCTTGATTTGTTTTGTTAACTGAGTTCTTCTTGGTGATTTTCACGGACATAGTCGGAGCTAAATGATGTCCACAAGAATATGTTTATAGACTTTAACTACTTAACTCATACAAAGATCACAAGAATACTAAGGTAAATGTTGAAATTGGTGCATGATGCTTTCTCATTTAACAGGAAAGGAATAGAATCTTACTTTAATTGAAGGGCCATCTGGTCCTGGTGCTGATAATGGGTAGTGGGTTGTAATGCGCTCACTTGAAAATAGTTTCGAGAGTCAAATGCCTGAGGCTGCAAGATCTCGTAGCCACTCCCTCCTGGCATTAAATTCATGCTGTTATGCTTTCTTTCTGTTTCAGCAATCTGCATGTTTATGAAAGACTCGTAATTAGTGACAGGTTTTTTATTCCTTCCCTATTTGAATGAACAGAGAAGCAGACCTTTTGACGGAGAAGCTGATTATTGTTGTGCAAATCAATTTCCTGCGGTGACCATTTTCAGTCAAAAACAGTTAGCAATGTCAAGTCCAATTATTGATACTCTATCAATCGCATTTCTTCCACATATTACGGAAAAAAATAGAGCAAAAGGAAAGGATTAGGAAAAACAAGTATTGGACGTTGCATGAATGAGAAACCATTAGTGGCTAGTGATTATAAAGTGTGAAGGGTATAAGTTTGCCTTGGTATATTTCAGAAGATCTTGTGCAATTAAAAGAAAGATGAAAGTGTTAGGATTGTGAAAACTGAAAATCAACCCCCCTGAATAGATGAATTTGATAAGTCCAGAGGTCAAGTCTTTTGATTCAGAGTTTCCTAGTGTGATTGGCTTCTCAGGCACATTATAATTGATTGAAGAGTAAAACCATTTTCTACAAGAAACGAGTACCTTCTTCTGCATATACTCAATTTCGGCGAACAAAAGCTCATTCTGTGTAGATTGAGAAAAAAAGAGAAACAAGAAGGAACTTGTCAACAATAATACAATCAATTGCACAAAGTTACGTAAAAAAAAAAAAAGGATATTTCATGAAAAGGTTACCTTTTTGGAGCGGATTCTACTAATTCCTTTCTCCAATTTTATTTCCAGGTTCTTTAGATCCTTGACATTCAAGGTATCCAGTGACTCGCCAAGATAATGCCTGCAAAGACAAACTTTCATCGATTTGATGTTCCAAACCAGATTTCACGTAAAGAAAAAGACCAACACATCTTATGATTTGCCTGTTTTGGTTCTGCAGACTTCCAATCTGTGAACGCAATTTTGCTGCCTCTTGTTGATAGTACTGCAATACAAATCAATAAACGCAATGACTCGTTGATTTGTACGTACAATAGTGATACCTTTTTTCTTATATATGTAATAGCCTCTCTTCTGCAATTTTGCATGGCCAACATTCAAGATCCACCAATAGCATCCCCATCTTTAAAACATTAGGCATAAAAGTTGTAGATTTTAAAGTGAAATAAACTACAAAAAAGAACGTTATGAAATAGAGAAGACCTGTGTGGACATAGAAACAATACGTAGGATATGCAACCAGATGGTCAGATGATTGAACGAGTCAACAAATATTGGTCAACCTTGTTCTAGAGATAATCAGTCTTACTGGGAGTTGGAGCTAATATCATTCAACACCCTACACATTAATTATAAGTATTGACCATAAACATGCATGCATCCACCAAATCGTTTTGTGGATAAACTGTACCTGAGCATTAGCTTCGGAAACGGATCCGGAATTGGACGAATCTGCACAAGCCTTTTTGTACCTTTCAATAGTTGATTTAACACTGCAAAGACACAACACAATTATCATTAGTTGTCAAAAGAAGGGCATTTACTGCTGGTGAAGTATTCACAATAATGAGATGACACACTTAAGCACACATACACATAGGTATAGAATCATACAGAGTCACAATAATTAACTTGTGCTAGTAACAAAGATCTATATAGATAGAACACACTTATGCAAAAATTAACTAGTAATTTGGTGGTTCTACATATACCCTGAAGACCAAAAAGCATAACTTAGTAAAAATCCCGTATATAAAAATCTCGCTAATATACATGATTCGGAGAATTTAATAAACGTAGTGTCATCTCTAACTAGTAGAGCGACTATTTTTTAATTTATTGAAGTGCTAATCAACAATTTATTATTCATTTTTCTTTCTTGAAGAAACATTTATGGTGACTATTTTTTAGGAAAATAATGATCAAATATATTAAATAGCATAATATTGACTTACATTGACATGTCTTAGTGCATATTATTGTGATGATGTTATACTTGTGTGGCTGAAATAGTATTTTCGGGAAAATACTTCATAAATTGATTATTCTATATATATTTAACATTTTACAAATTCAATAAACATGTCAAAAATTAAGTATCTACCAATTGTCAGAATAAGTGTTGGTTAAAACTGCATACTAATGGACTTCTCCAAACTTCACGCTCGGGATTCTCATTAGGTGTTGCTTATTAAGTTTAAATCACATTTTTTATGTTTTCTCCTTTTTCTAGATCATAGGACAAATTAAGGCATGGACATAAAAGAAGACTAGTTTTGTTTAAGGAAAGAAAAATATTTTGTTATTCCAACAGTTAAGACGCACAAAGACTTACAATCCGAAAAGCAGTTTTTGACAAGCCAATTGACTAAATTTCCTCTTAAACTTTGCTAATTATGTAAACTTCCATTTAAAATAAGTAGAAACATGATCCAGATCTTAGCTTGTTTTTCTTCAACATTAGCTTAATATATATGCTACATAACATATATGACACATATCATATCTTAAATCTATGTACACATGTTTGGACATACGATCACTAACCCTAATGTAAATCATGTATGATGAAAACAAAACAATTTATGAAGATAAGAACATCTCATGGGAGTTTATGAAGTGAATGTACTGCCTAAACTATTAAGTGATGGTGGTTTTATTAGTTTCATGTTAAGATGATGGACTTGACTGGAAGAAGGATCATACCAAAATGACGTCTATGTACCCATCTTATGAACAATAGACTGTAATTATGAACAATCACATCATGCTCTAATTCAGAGGAATGAAAAGCATATCATGCTCTAATTCTGCCTATAAGTTTCTCTCTTATCGTGAGGTTAACTTGATTAATTCTCAATGCTCTGCTGAAGCCTGAAGGTATTCATGATTTAAAAATATAAAAATATTTTCATATATTTTTATCATTTGTTCATATATCCTAAGGTTTAAGATTTTTTTATTTTCAACTTTTAAAATATTTCCAAAATATTATGCCTCTCAAGTGAAAGGAACAGAAGTTATCTGCAAAACAGAAAAGATCAATTAGTCATTGTTTATGTGAAAAGCACATCCTATTTGGGTGGCATAGTATTATTATATTAGGTATAGTAAAGAATATTAACATAATTGGATTTGTCTAAAACAGCAGTAGAAGTAGATACACAGGAACATGCTATAGCCTGACTAATGGCAAAAAGTGGAAGAAGATGAAGAAGAGAAGCATGAGAAGAATCTCTTACACTAGCACACACTCTCATATATATGTATGTATGTATGTATAGAACATTAGAAGCATTCTGAATAGCTAAAACAATAGAAAATGAAACAAACGAAAGAAGAACAATCAATAGTCATATATGTAAAGATGGAGGACACGAATGTAACCGATGGCTCCATCAAACAACTGTACGCTCTCTCGGCCAAAATTCTGTGCCCATCATAACCTTAGACCTACGTACATTATAATGAAACCTAGTCGGGTCTCCATTTTTGCCAAGTGAAATCAACCAACTCTCTCAGTTAACTGATCCTATTACGAAACCATGTCGTGGAAAGCAAACGTGCTTGAGTCAGACTGATTTTGAGACTTTAATGTGACAGGAAGATGTGATCAAACAGAAGCCTTTCAATAATTATGAAAAGACCCACTTTTTTTCTCGTATCTGCTGATACCTTAACTTCGTCGAGCAACTGATTGGTTGTCTCTGCCACGATGGCACTATGTCCTATACTATGATTGGTGGAGCTATATCCACGCATAGATGTGACCCACGTGGCACAAACCCATTACTCATTGGATAATCCCCTAAGTCACAGTGTATTATCCACCTCGATTAAGTCCAAACATTTATGAGGACCTCCATATTCTATTTCAGGCTACAGAGCTTTACTGGTAAAGCGATAATATAAAATGAGTTAGTCAGTCCTTTAGCTGTCTGAAACTGAGACTCTGAGTGGATCAGAGCCGTCCAATGGCAGCGGGCTAGACTTCTTTCCCATTGCATGAAATAAAGCCAAAAGGATCAGAACTCTCCCATTGGCTCCCAGTTGTCGTACATTTGTCTCTCTCCGCCAACTTCCCTTTCCCTCTTCAGAAACCTCTCTACCTCTCTCTCCTCTTCCAAAGGAAAGTTGAAATTTTGATCTTGCACCCGCTTCAGAAAACCCAAGAGTGGCATCATCATGTAGCCTTAATTGTTGAGTGAACCATTTATCGTTGGCCCATCTCTCTAATTGTATAGAGAGAGAGAGAGCATAAAGAGAGACTTTAGGTTAAAACGGTAAGATTAAAGGTTGCAATTTTTCAACCATTCGAAGACCAAAATTAGGTTAAGTTTCAGGAATCATGACATAAACCCTTCTGTCAGTAGTCAAGAACTGAAAAATCGTGTGTGACGTGACCAAAGATTCTGTTCTCGGCCCTAAAACTACACAGCAGCGACCTGATCTTTGAACCCTAACCATTTGCTAGTACTCAACAAGGTTTAAACTTTAAAAGAAATTCCAAAAGACTCTACAGATAATCAAACGGGACTCTTGATTGGTTGTGGCCTGTGCAAGGATCTTCTTACTTGATCTACAGGGTTGCCCAAATAAAGTCAAGGACAAGCTTGCAACCTCACATGGTTACTTCCAAACCCTAATTATGGGTTATGTTTGACCATGAAGAAGGTTTCAACTTTTCCCACGTGGGTACAGAATGAGTCTTTGGAAAATTCTTCTAGATTAGGAAAATAAACCCTAATTTGAAGACATCAAATACCATTATATTTGGCTTGAAGAGGGGTTTTAGAAAGTACTCCAAGAGAAACCCTTGTTTAATTAGGGTTTGTTTAGAAACCCTAATTTGATTTCCCTTTGGGGTTTCCTGACCATCTTCCAGTTTTCCTTTTTATGTAACTCCTAAAACATACTCTACCTTTGGTCTCACTGATGTGTAACTGACGTGCTATTAAGGATCCATCAAGAGATTGGTAAGTTTTGGACTAATTGGAAGATCGCAGCTTCTGCGATAGGGCCTTTCTCTTTAGCTCAAAGATGACATCTCCAAATACTGTTGTATGTTCGGAGAGAGAGAGAGAAGAGAGAGAGATGGAAAGAGGAACAGGAATATAATAGAAGTTGAAAAGGGAAAGAAGACATCAAATTTAACAATGGAGGATAGAGAGGCTGATCTCACATGTCTGCGTACATTCCAAAACCTATACTTGCATCTCATACTACTATTACTACACACATATTGCTTCCCATATCTTTCTATTATAACCAGATCTGTGTATCTACCAAACCAATGAACCAGATCTGTGTATCAACCAAACCAGGGACTTAAAATTACCTGTTTATCAGAAAAAGGAAATGAATGAAAACTATAAAGCTTGATACAAGGGTAAAAAAGCAAAAGAAAAGAAAGACGAAAAGAATCTTAGTTTGGGAGAAACTCAATCTAAACTGAACACGAAAAATGATTATGTTCTTTACTTCAAATCTTGACAAATTTGTGGTTCTGAAGCCTTTGGAAATGAAAAGGAAGCACTCAGAAAGCCTTTTCATTTCCCTAACCAAAGAATTGACCACCATTCAAAGAAATGACTGATCAATAAACAAAACACAGACAAATAAAAAGGGACAAGCCCTTTAGACAAGAAATTCAGAAGCTGGGGAAGATGCTAAGCGAAGACCTACACAAAGTTGAGGGTTAAAAAGAAGTTAAGGAGAAGAAGAGGTGAGGGTAGTTGCTGTATATACCTATTGTTAGCATACTCATAGAGGCGGCCACGGCTAGAGAAGACTATGAGAGCAACTTCAGCATCACAAAGAACAGACAATTCATAGGCTTTCTTGAGCAAACCATTGCGCCTTTTGCAGAAGGTAACCTGGCGATTAGTAGTGTTTTCGATCCGCTTGATCTCGATCTTTCCTCTTCCCATTTTTCTCTGTGGTGACGATTCTCGGGATTCACTCTGATGAGCCATAGCTGCACTTAAATGTATACAGCACAAGGAGAGGTTATAAGAAAGGAGACAAAGTAGCAGTAAAAATGAATAGAACTTGCATGAGTGAAACTCCTTAAGCACATATTCATTCATATCACAAAGAAATTTAAGAAAAAAGAACAAAAAAGTTGTTCAGAAGAATCAGAACCATAACTACATGTCCTGAGTTCCTCTATTCCATCTATGGTGGATTTCAGCGATCAGGAAGGTTTCAATCTTGTGTTCATATGGAAAAACAAAAATAAAAGGAGAGTTTTAGAAACCAAATTCTTCTAATGGAATTTCAAATTGGATTTCTTTCACATATCAGAATAGAGAGTTCCCTTGATTCTGAAATGCAAAAGAAAAGATTGATTAAGCCTCCCCAAAAAAGAGAAGCAAAGTAAAAAGCTTTGGGACTATTGTCTCAAATTTTTGGTAAATAATTTACCTTTGGAGATTGGGGAAGAAAGTCGAACAAAAGTTGATGTTGTAAGTGATGATTACGGAGAGAATTTATTTGGATGTTGAGTTTCTCTCTTCTTTGGCTTCTTCAAATCTGAGTAGGAGATCAGGTGCTGAAAATGAAAGGAAGGTAGTGGCAAGAGGAGGGTATTTATAAAGTGAAAAACTACCCTTCATCAACTAGCCAGGATTTATCTACAGGGTGACTAAGCAATACTTTCTACTAATTAGTCCACTATTCATGTCTGGTAAGCTAAGCGAAAATATGTTTTTGTCCTTTCACATCTTCTGTTTCTGTGGGTGCCAATTTCCTGATTTAAGCATTTGAAGAAGTGGAGTTTATTGGAGAAGAAGCAAACGAAGAGGCTAAAGTTGGGAATCAGCCAATAGATATAGAGAGTCCAACAACCATCCATTTTATTTCCCACTCTTTTTATCTTCCATGTGAATGATGGAATAGAGCATTGGGTAGAGAGATGGAGGTATAGGGGGAGGGGGTGGAAAGAGGCTTTATGAAAGTGAATATTAATGGAGATGATTGAGACGTTGGCATTGAGCTCAATTGCACTACAACTCTTATTAGGTTAAAATCGTTCCACAATACCAAGGTGCTTGAAAATAGGACCTACCTTTGTCCCTTTAATTTCAATAATTTCAAGTTCTTAGAATGATCTTCTTCTTTTTTTTCCTTTGTGAAATAAATTCACAATAGTATATAGGTTTTGCTTTCGATTTAGCAATTAAGTGATGTTGGAGCTATTCTTAAACTAGCATTCTTAAGACTAAAGAGTGGGGCAAAAAGGGGGGAAAACTCTCCGTTCCTGATGTTTCTGTAACTAGATCCTCTGGAACTACAAAAATTCTTAGTAAAAATGTGATTCTAACTCAGCAGTTTTTGAGAAGAATTGCTCTTCATACTTTGTTAATTAACTGCTTTAAGACATTTAAAGGTTGACATTTACATTAAACCTAAAAAATTGAGGAGAATTAACTTTTTCTATGCAATGGTGCTTAAAAATTCAAATATATTAAATTGATGTAGAATGTAAACCATAGAGAAGTGTATTAGGAAGTTTTGTGTGACAAGAGGATACCACTCAAGTTTAAAAGTAAATTATATCATTTAGAGATTAGGCTGGTCATGATCTATAGGGTGAAATGTGTGCCCATCAAACGGATGCATAATCAAAAGGTTATGATGGTGGAGATGAGAATGCTCCGTTAGATGTACAACCTTACTATAAAAGATAATGTTAGGATTATAATGGTAATTAAGAAACAAGTTAAAGATAACTAATATTAATAGTAAATGAAAAGAGACAAAGCTTAAGTGGTTCGAACATATTAAGAGAAGATACCTTGACGCTCCAGTGAAAAAATGCCATAAGATTGTACCTAAAGACTATAAGAAAAAAAAAGGTCCAAGAAGAACTGAGAGAGGATGATTAAGAATGATATAACTTTGTTGGAACTTACTAAGAATATGACCCTCAATAAAAAACTATGACGAAGTAGGATATAGATAAGGGATCTAGAGTAGAGAAGTCTTTCTCGCTCTCATAAGTGTTTTTAAAAGTTTTCTTTCAGTCTTGTATCTTGTATTTAGCCTAATATCTAATATATAGTATTTTTTTCTAAGTTAGTTAGCTTAAATACTTCCCGACTTACCTCATATATATATTTTCTTGTAATGACTTGTTGGATTTGTTTAGTAACTTTTTTTCTTTCTTATTTGTGTATTTATTTATTTGTTTTATCTTTTATTTTGATTATTTACCTTATTTTATATTTATCGTAGTATTTATTTTTATTTTTTTATTTTTACAAATTCATTTATTAAGTACTTTCCTACGTAGCCTAAATATTTTATTGTAATAACTTGTTGGATTTATTTATTAACCTTTTTTCTTTCCTTTTTGTGTCTTTATTTAGTTGTTTTATCTTTTATCTTAAAGTTTTATATTTATTGTATTACTTATTTTTATATTTTTATTTATAGAAATTTATTTATATTTTACTACTATTATTATTATTATCTGTTAGGTCTATTTTTTTAAATATGTATAGGCACGCACACACACACACACATATAGCTTTTTTGTCGTATGAGTCTATTGAAAATAACTTCTCTATTAGCTAGTGATAAAGTTGCGTACTACAGGACCTCCTCAGATCCTGCATTTTAGCAAGACTTTTACTGTGTGATTATTGTTATTGTTCATATTGTTGTAGAATGTAAACTCATTCAATTACTAAGTTTAATTTGTTAGAGTAAGTATGCAAACTTTTTTCCCCTTAATATTTAACCTTGGCTTGCTTAAACTTGTTAAGTACATAGATTTTGCAACTTTGCTTAATTGCTTCCTTAATATTGAACCTATTACAACATTGAATTTGAATTACTTACAGTAATTTTGATTTGGATTCCTATCATATTTGTTCTTTTAATTTACCTTTGTGAGTTTTGTGATCTAGTAAAATAGGAATAGATAAACATGGCATTACCTTATAATGGATTCTTATGATATTATGGATATATAATCATAACTAAAATTATTATTTACTTTTTCATGTAATATAGAATATAATTTAATTAACATCTAGAATTTTAAAGGTATATTTAATGTGTAAATTTTGAAAGAGCACTAATATTTAGGGATAAGCTTAAAGCATGGTAGTGTCTAGCAAAATAAAAGAGCATGGGAAAATACTCTTGAGAAAATATTAGTATTAAAACCTTAATTAAGATTATGTTATGAAATGAAGACTTTGAGTCTATTTGGAATGCCAAAAATATTTGAAACTGAATATATAATTTTAATTTTATAAAACCAACACAAATTTTTCCAATTATTTTTATAATTAATATAATATATAAATAATTTCTTCTCTAAAAATTTCTAATTTTTAGTTATGATTGTGTTAATAACTGAGATGCAAATTTCATGATTTTGAGTAATATGAAGGTTAAATTTTAAATTATGAATATAATGGCAGTGAATATTTTTCACCATTCACAATATGATTATTTCATAATAGTAAAACTATTTTTCTTATATATTTATTCTATTTGATACGAGATAATTTTCTATAATAATAACAATATATAATTAACTGTTTATAATACTTTGAAATTTCGAATTAAAAGTCTTATAATTAGCTTGGCCTATTTCATGCTATCATAAATTAATGAATAAATTAGTTCAATCAATTACTTTAATCAAAGAGAAGAATCAATGATGTTACTTATTAGAAATACCTATTCAAAATATTAGGAGCATTAAATTTATAAAAGTGGTCAAGGTTTTTTTTAGATGGCATCATATATATAATGGTTAGTTTAGCTACTATCAATTTGAAGCTGTCATTTCTCGTCTTCATCAAGAACCATCACCGTGGCTTCACAGTCCATAGCTCCTCATATGAAAATTTTCTATGCGAACGAAAGGATTTTCAGATGAAATCCATCAGGTTAACAATATATGATATTAAAACCAAGTTATACTTTCCAAATGAATTTATTGCCTTAATAACCCTGTGTTATTCAAAAGTTGCTAAAAAAACTCTGACATATAAAAATTAGCAAAAAAAACCCTGAGTTGAAATTTTATTAACTCACAGCTCCTTAACAACACACGACTAAGGGTTTTTTTTTGCAGCAAAATTGAAAACTTAAGATTAATAAAGTAACATTTTATATCTCAGGGTTTAATTAGCTACTTTCGTATAACACAGGGATTGCTACAGCAATTTTGTCCTTTAAATAAATGCTTTACTGTCTACTACAATTGATTTCTCTTATTTTTGTTCAATTGTAAATATTTTTTGTCTATGCTGTCAGCAATGGCTATTCAATATGTTCAAAAATCAGCGAACCAATTAGCTCATAGTATTACACGTGCTGCTGATTCATGCCTGATTTAGAATGGGGGGTATACCCACCGTCTTTTTTGTATGATGCTTTCCATTTTGACACTATTAATATAGCTTAAACGCATCATTTCCATTCCAAAAAAAAGGCTTATGATTCATTGTAGTCCATCGAATGGGCTCGGCCTAAGCTATAAAAGCAACAGTAAGCTTGCGCTTAAGTCCAGTGCTTCATATGACCATATCAATAACTCAATCGGCATGCGTGTGGTGAGTTACGTTTTTTTGGCTCTATTTCAAGTGGTGTATCGTCATTATTATTGAATTTCGAGTGGTCTTCTGTAAAGTTTCATTTGATATAAGATTTATCCTAAAATAACTAGCATCAATCCTTAGAAAGCTGTACAACAATCTGATCCCCATGTACGCCAGAGTGATTTTTTTTTCCGAAAATTTAATAAGCAAACACGCTCCAAATCAGTAGGATAAACTTCCCTCTCCTTTGTTCCCTTCTTTTACGTGTACAATTCAATAACTCTGGGTCCACTGGACCAAACGGTCCATTATTTCGTTTTAAGGATTAGTCTTTACTAAAAGCTAATATGAACAAGAAGTTGAGGTTGCCACCTTAAAGCATTAATCATCACTGATGAGTGATGAATAAAGTTACTATAATGAAGCAAAAGTAGGTCCATCGATTTCTTTCTTCTTCATAAAGGATGGAGACATTGGACTCAAGAGGAGGCAGCAAGACCCGTCCCAGCATGGTTGAATATTTTTGTCAAAATCTCACAAAAATGAGTTAATTGCATTCACTTATACTTTTGAACATGTATCCTCATTTATCGACTGCCTTCGCACACGATCAAAAATTTTATCATCAGCCTTTTAAAAATGGCTCTCCTCCCTCGTATCTTCTAGAGTCACTTGCTTTCGATATGCTTTCTCTTGAGGACCTAATATGTCAAAGTAGACCCATAATAAAAGGAAGAGATAGGCAATCTTAAAGTGCTCAATTTTTAGGATTTTTTCAATCTAGTGTCCATGCTCTAAAATTTTTCAGTTAATTTTACTAACCTTTTAAAACGTCAACATTTTAGTTCAAAATATTAGTTCTGTTATTAATTCGTTGATTTGTTTAATGAAATCTTTGTTGTTCATAATAAGTAGGTATTTATCTGAAAAATTCTCTTTAATCCAGTCTAATCATGGCCATTATTTTTCCAAATAGACATCTATATGTCATGAACAACAAGGATTCTGTTAGCCGAAACAACAAATTACTAACATAACTAATATTTTGAACTAAACTATTATAGTTTTAAAAGCTTAGTCATTCAACTGAAAAATTTAAAAGCTTAGTACTAAATTGAAAAAATCTCAAAAGGTTGGGCACTTCAAGATTGGTTAACCCTAAACGTAATGGTACCCTTTCCTTTTCAAATCTTTTTCATTTTCACCCTTCAAATTTTGAATTGAGACATTGATGAAGAATTATTTAAATTCTTCAAAACATCTAGGCAAACAAATACATATATAGGGACAAAGCTTAGAGAGGAGCTCTAAGGAAGACTTCAAGTAGGAATAATGATGATGGTCAAGTTAGAGAGTAGCTCTAAGGAAGACTCCAATAAGTCTTCTTACTATTAAAGCTAATGCTTAACTTAGAAATTTGATCTTATGAATGTGAATTCTTTGTGAAATTCTAATTAAGCAGATGCTCTGACTACTACGATGAGATGTTATCCCTCCCCTTCAACTCATCCATCTCATTACGGAGCTAGGTATGTACTCCATTGACTGTTGTAACTGAATTGCTAGCCTCTCTACTATGCTCTCAAGCTGAATGACTTTTTCATTTGATGCGGACCTCCTACTAGATCCAGCTGTAGTGGATGTGGAGGACTGCAAATAGCATGTGTTTACAAATGATCATAACCTGAAGATTCTTCCACAGTAGTCCCTACCACCCACTACATCAACATATGTCTAACTCTCATCAACAATTTTAGAGTGTTGACACTATCGTTGAATGCTTTCTTATACTTGGTCCTATCATTATAAGTGTTTATGTTAGTAAGTGACAATTTTTAAGAATTAATATTAAAGTATAAATTTTACGTAAATTAAGTTCTCTGCATCGGATATTGACAAAGGTCACACCATTATACTTCTTAATGTAAGTGTGCAAAAAGAGCTGACATAGTTTTGGCTTCCTTCCTATAGACTTTTACTGCATTAGAATAAAGTGTTATAAGTGAACTATATCTTAAAAAAAATTGATAGATTTTCCTCTATTTTTATGATATTTACCCCTGTTGAAAAAATTTTTCTCAACAACACAATCATTAATGGCACCAGATAGTTATAACATTATCATTCTCCATAATACACATATATTTTCATTCTAAATTTCATACTTCAAATTATATTAAAATCAAAATTTATACATCAAAGTACAAAAATTAGAATATAAGTATAAAGTTTAGATA
The DNA here is from genome assembly GCA_026770325.2 of Erythroxylum fimbriatum. Lineage (NCBI taxonomy): Eukaryota > Viridiplantae > Streptophyta > Magnoliopsida > Malpighiales > Erythroxylaceae > Erythroxylum > Erythroxylum fimbriatum. Next base: position 113,927 of record JANZLH020000032.1, on the reverse strand, counting down.
TTTACAAGTTTCTTTGCAAGCTCCTGGTGGGTTATAGATCCTCTAGTGTGTACGGGTAGACTCTCTCCCTCCGATCCTCTATGTCTATTTGCAGAATTACGCTTTAAAATGGACATTGCCTTGGGTGATGCCCAATACTACTACCAACGAGTCCATATTTCTTTAGATATATAACGAGGTTGTACACCATTCCTATATATGGAACCAAGAAAGTCTCTATAACATGCACGAATTCGCCTCTCCCATACATTATAAATTACAGCATCAAATTTTAGATCCCAAAAAATTTCTTTCTAAAAAATAGAAAAACATATTATAAGTACTTATAAACTACAATATTTTTCTAATTAATGTATAAAATTAGATCTAATGAAAAAGATTAAAGAATATTTTTTGTACCCCAAACTCCTGATAATAAAAAAATTTTGTCGCCTGAGAGATATTCTTCTATATATAACCCTCAAGATCTATCTTCTCCTTGAACTTGGATGAAATTTTCTGGAGCACATTCCAGACAAAACTAACCTAATATGTAAGCTATTTTAGATCATTTTCAAATTAAAAACTATAACTTCAATATAAACCTATGGTAATATCATGTATTACAAAATTTTTAGAATTTCAATCACAAATTGTTGACAATTTTGATGTAAGCTATTCCATCAACTCCCTTAGCTCCAGGCTAGAGGCCACACCCTCCATTCACAACGTTTACCCCTGATATCTCTATCAGTATAGGGGTGATTGATGGGGTAACAGCAAGTACAAAAAGGTGAATGTACAGGGACTGTAGGTCGAGAAGGTGATGCCTCTTCTGGGTGCTCAGTAGCTGGACTTATAGAACCTAATTTTGTAGCATCTGCAGAACGTGATCCTTCACCTAGACCTCTACTGGCTCATCCAAATGATCGTAACCTGACCCTTGATCGTATCATTTCCTGTTTTCTCTTTTGTGCCATATTTGAAAACTGAAATTCACATTTTAGTGAATATTCCAGTAATAGATCAATATAAATTAAATATATAACAATATATTGTTAATGGAATAATATATTTATTAATATAATATTCTATTACAAACTCAAATTAATTGCTATCATTATTTAATTATAAATCAAAATCATTATCATCTTCTTTTTTTGAAGAATTAGAATTAAACTCGGGCTCCTCTTTAGATCTCTCGCCCTCCTCATCCTCTCCAGATGAAACTTCAACATATTCATTATTTGGATTGTTCAAAAGTTCATTCTTGTCATATGTTACACATGCATTTATTTCATAAACATCTTCCTAAAAAACTTAACTTTCAATTCTCTTATTTTCTCCTTTTCCTGGTAATTCAAAAACACCCTACGTTTTACTTTGCAAATGGCCAACCAATCTGACTTATCTCGTCGTAAGCTAGGAAAAGGCACATAATATACGTAGATCATTTCCATTGTCAACACAAAAGATCCAAATTGTCTATATCTTCTTCGTTGGTTGATCTTAACTATATTGTATTAGTTGTGCACTTTTGTTCCAATATTATGAGTTGGATCAAACCATTCACATTTAAATATCACAGTCTATTTTATTGGCAATGTAGGGTACTCAATTTCAAGTATCTCAGTAATTTTATCATAGTAAAATAAGGCATATTGGGCCATAAAGTTTTACAACATGAGTTTTGATGATGCAGGAGTGCATAGAAAATTACAATTGCAAGAGCTGGAGGAGATGCATAATGACTCCTATCAGAATGCGAAGATATAAGGAAAAGACCAAGGCTTTTCACGATAAGATGATCTCAAGGAAAAGCTTCACTGTGGGTCAGAAAGTGCTTCTTTATTACTTTAGACTCAAATTATTCATAGGCAAGTTGCATTCCTACTAGATTGGTTCATTTGTGGTATCTCATGTCTTTCCTTTTGGTGCAGTAGAGATATCATGTTTGAAAATAGAAAAGACTTCCAAAGTGAATGGTCATCACCTAAAGTCGTATTATAAAGGCTTGAAGATGCAAATGGCATCACTCGATGAGGACAACATGAAGTCGAGCCAACGACATGAAACAAAGGTACTACTTAGGAGACAAGCTAAGGGAAGTTGTTCCTTTTCATTGACTTTCTCATATTTATTGTTTTTATTAAACACTCCATTTCTTACATTTGATGTTACAATGCGGACAATGTAAGTTTTAATTATGGGGGTGGGGATCTTACTTTTTAAGCTTATTTTTTACATATTTTTTTCTAATATTTTTTAAAAAATCTAACAAGCATTTTACTCCTGTGATGGGTCAATATACATCATCTTTAGCAGAGTAGTGACTAGTGGGTAGACAGAAGCCAGTGAGATTTTGAACCTTTATAGACTGACACATCCATATCAATCTTATTGTCTTTTGTTTATGAGTGACTTTCATGGCATGTACATCCTGATTTTGCTTTCATTTTCTATTTGGGACCACATTTTTATCACATGCATTAACATGAAAATGATATAGGAATTTTTTGTTTCATAAGTTACATTAGCCAAATAACTTACCTATCGATATGATTTTTCCTTTTGATAAGCCCCTTTTAGCTTTATTTGCCTTTTCTTTGTGTGTTACCCAAATTACATGCCTTAAACCTAACCAAATCTCTTACACAAGCCTTAAGACTAGTGGAGCATTATGATTGTTGATGTTTGTGGAAACATAACAGTATAAGTGTGGAGATGTACATATGTACGGGTCGGTTACAATTGTCGGAATGTCATTTTATCTCTTATCAATAAGTTCTTGCGTTGATGTAGCTTCTTTCATTTTTTATATAAATAGTAAAAAAAGAAAAAGAAAAGAAGAGAAATAAAATATGTTTAAATAAAATTATCAAGGAGGAAATCCATCTTTGTTGCAAAGTTATTAATGATTAGTCTTTCTTCCTAAAGTTGTGGGGAAAAAGTGACTTGATTATAAAGTGAATAAGGGAGATGTTGTTTTTGAAGGGTCACTCCCTATAGTTACAATGTATTGTTTATCATCAATTTTTGTGAGTGAGTTATGCTTCATATGGTGATCGCGGCTCGTCGTTCGATCCTAAAATCGATCCTTGGAAATCGGTCAAAAATAATAAATTCCAAGATCGCAGTATAGTTGCAACCTCAAGTCGTCTCACTTTTTGGAACCAACGAAAAAGGTTTAAAAGCTAGCATAAAAGTCAAAGATCAGTTGAAGTTGATAAAAGAACGGGGGTTTTGCAAGTTGATCGAAATTGAGTAAAATAACTAAATTGAAGAAAATTGTATAAAAAGTATCTTTTTTTATTTTTGGGAATTTTAAAGCAAACTTAGTTCAAACGATAATCAAATTGGATAAAGCCCTCTTGAAAATGAGCTTAGGCTATCACGGTTCAAAATAAATTTACGGAGATAGAATCCACTAAGTTTCCGAAAAATCAACCTTAAAGGACCCTTTAAGTCCAAGAATTTAATTAAATAACCATTTAATTAAACCCTTGTTAAAAACCTTAGTGTGTGAAATGGACATGCTCATGCAA
>JANZLH020000032.1:90967-102073 GCA_026770325.2 Erythroxylum fimbriatum | reverse complement strand
AAATACTTCTGCACAATTAAGCACATATGAAATAATTTCCGTTAATCTTCTAACCCCTAATTTGGGGCGTTACATAAATAATAGTGAAAGACATTAAGTTTGCATGGAGTAAGCTTACTCCCCTCCATCAAAAGTGTGACAAAACGACAACATAATGAAAAAACAAAGCAGAAACTCTCAGATGATGTAAAGAACCAAACGGAAAGCTTAGACGATGTCGTATCAAGAGGAATGTCAAAGAACCTTTTTCGATTAAGGGGTTATACATCGAATGGTTAATGATATGCCATTAACAGGGTCATTGAAGCTTCATTTTTCTATGTCCTCTCTTCTCTGTGCTTTGGTTCAGCAATCTCTACATCTCATACAAAAAAATGTTTATTGAGCAGTTTAAGGTTGAGTCTCCTAATGTGAAGTATTCAGAGGGCAAGATTCAGTTTGTGTACAACTACGAGACCACCAAGGTTGTTCATGAGAACTTATACCTATGTGCCTAAACTAGGGTATGTCACTAAATCCTCATTTAACCAATTCGTTTTTTCGTGATTATTCTATCTGGGTTTATCTCAAATTTATGAATTTATGCATTTCTGATAGGGCTGTGCTCGTGGGTTGGGAAGGCAACAATAGGTCAACACTTACCGGTGGTGTTATAGCAAAAAAAGAGTGAGTTTGCTTACCTTGTTGTTTGTAACGTGAAATAACGGTATAAAGTTGGGATCTTTGATCAATGGGGTGATTAACATTTTCTTAGCTGGATGGGGGAAGCCCAACGTATGTGTTATACTATTCTTATCCCCAAATACAATGCATCAATGTTTCAGTTTCTAGGATTTATGATTTTCCCACATTTGTGGGCATAACCAGATATGTCTTCTTGATTGTGACTGTATAATGTTTGTGCATTTGTTGGATGGTTATCCCTTTTATTTATTATCATTTCTGTTGCGACTTTGCCATTTGAGCCATCATGGGTTGCTAAGGGAGGTGGCTTTTTGCCTATAGATGTGCTCCTTTCCATTATCTTAAGGTGCCAGAGAAGGAAATTGAGTTTAAGATTGTAGTTAGACATAAACTGTTGACTATGGACAAAGACTTGTATTCTTAAAGCAAACTAGGTCATTTAGGCCTCATCGACTACGCTTTGACCAACAAGAACCCACCCCTCAACATGTTCAAATAAGACCCTCTCTCTCAGTAATCCTAGTAAACCTTCATGCCCAGTATTTGGGTTTTGATATCCAAGTAAACTTTTGTTACTTGTTAATGGTGATGATGAATAAAATCAATCAATTTGGTAGGTGATGATGAATAGAATCAATCAATTTTCAGTAAGTAATTTTTATCATCATTAAATTGAACTATGCCTTTTATTATTCTTTCCTTTCATGTTTATTTCGACCGGCATCGTGAGCTTGTGGTTGACCTGGTGCTATTGGGAACTTTGTGTAATTCCTTCGAAATGTTGTCACTAAGTACTCTTATGCATCACATATAAATGCATATCTGTCATTTTCTATTTGAACTTGTGAATAACCCTAATGAAAGTTCACAAATGGCACTTCTCAAAAACATGACTTATTCTCGTCACTTTTGTTGGTGATGCCTTAAAAAAACTTGAAGAAAGAGGAGTTGTTATACATTTTGTGATTGGTATGCCTTTATCCTTATGTTGAAATTTGTTATTTCTTTTGTTTCTCATCAACTTCCTTGATTTAGATATCTTCCAATAGTGGTGTTTCATATTTGCTTAGCAGTCTTGTTATAACTTTTTGTATTTGAACTTGGCAATGCCAATAGAGGTGACAGCTTGGGCTGCAATATTGATGATGAGAATCGCTTGATAAAGGATTTCTTGATTCTTGTAGGTGAAGGGTTTTATGTAATGACATTCCATTAATTTTGCAGATATGCATATATGTTTTAGTTTATATCATGTTATTATGTTATTTCCCAAGGGATGGACCATAGTGGGAAATGTTGTACATCATGAATTGAAGTGTGATAAAATAAACAATTTTGATTTCCTTAATTCTTATGGATGTACATTGTCCTATCATTCCTCATAGCATTCCATTAGTTTTGCAAATCTGCATATATGTTTTAGTTTATGTCATGTGTAGGTTTGTGGACTTCTGTTGCTTATTTATGTGGATGTAGGGTGAATTCAACATAACACAACATTCCTATTTTGTCATCTCTTATTTCCATTAGTTTGTAGGCAATTTATCTTCAAAACCCCGTTGCTCCTTTGGTTTTTGTTTTGCGCATATAATATAAACTATTTATGTTCTATTTGTGAGCTATGAGTTAGGTTCACATTTTGAATTGTGCTTGGTTTTCTTTTTTGGCTCCATAATGGTCTAGGGTCTAATTTTTTTCTCAGTTCAGCTTGTTCTTTAATATATTAAGGTTATTGGAATTGTACTTATCAAAAGCATAAAGAAGAAAGGCTATAAGAGATGATTCTTTTTTACTATCTTCTTTGTTTGATGGGGAAGGCAATGGTATGTAATAACTTGGTTTGATCAGATCTAATTGAGGTTTGATAAGATTGTAGATAACAGTAACATAGTTAGGTAATCTTCTTTTTAAGTTGTTTAATTTCTAGCTCAAGATAACCCATTTTACATGTCAGACCATATGATAGTAACAAAGCTTTACATGCTAGACCATATGATGGTAACAAAGCAGAGGTTGTTTTCTTTCTTGTTTGACGATGGTTCTATTAGGATTGCTAAAATGTTGTTTAATTTCAATTTTTAGAACAAATTTTATATCTTTATTTTCCATCTTTCTTTTTCTTTATTCTTATTTCAATGTGTAACTACTTGATGTGAATATTTTGTTAGTGTACAGAATTTGATATCAGTGTTGATTGTATCAATGTTAAGTTTATTGGGTGTTATGTCAACAGAATCTCAAACATGAAGATTAAGGTTTAGCTACCAGTGAATGCTATATTTTTTGGGATGCTCATTACAAACACGTTTAGTTATGACAATCTTTTTCAATTTGTTAGCACTTTTAGCACAATCCTCACAAAACAAACATTATTAAGTTAATACTACAATTTTAGCTACTAATTAATAAATCTTCTATTTGTCTTACATCACTCCTTGTACAATCAAAGTCTTCACTGTTCAATGTGTTGTGCTTTTGGATATAGTTTGGACTAAGAACTACCAGTGGGACTGTCACACTTCATTTTGTTTAATTTCTAGTTTAGAAGTTTCTTTTGTGACAATACTAGATGTTATTGCTGGACTGCAACTTATAAATTAGATGTACTTTTCTCTTTGGATGTGTTCCACTACTTAATGGATTGATTTGTCTGCTTCCAACTTCATTTCAAGAGAATGATTTCATTTCCTTAATCATTTCAAGAGAATGATTTCATTCCAACTTCTAGCCTTCTTGTGATATCTCTAATGATTTCATGTCCTTAATTCAATGTTGTTGTACATTATCTTGTTATCATTTTTTAGATAAAATGCTTATGTTCATGCTTTCTGAATTTGTTCACAAAAAGAATTGAATTATTATGTTGTTAGTTTTTGGACTATATTATTTTCTTGATTAAATTAAAGCCATAATAAAATAGTTAGTATTTCATTTTTTAGATATATCAACCTGTTTATGAGCGTAGTAGTTTTACAATTCTAATCTACTTGTTTCTTTTTTTTATAGGATGGTGATGATTAGGAGTGGATAAGGAGGTACTTCATAAAGAATTTTGAAGTGCCCATACATATTGGTTTTGTTTAGTATTTAGATTTATAAATTCAAAAGGATGTAGTTTCACACAAATTATGAATGATCGTAGTCGCTATAAACTTTCTGACAAAAACAATAAAAAATGAAATAATAAATCAACACCGAGCTTCGGTAACGTAGTTCGATACACCTTACCTACATCTACAAGACCTCACCTAACTTAATACTTTCATTAACGATAAGAGTTTTTATACAAGGCTTTACTGAGCCGACATCACTTAACCCTTGGCATTTTTCCCAATCCTCACAACATATGAAAGTATTTCACACCCAATAGTACGACTACCTCGTACTAACATCAACAGAGGATTTTTACAACACTATTTAATAATAAATATGATAATTGAGCAACTCAAGTGATTAAATCAATAAAGACATAAATAAAAAAAACACTTAGATAAAAGCACTCCCTTAAATATGTAGCTTTATTAGCCAAAAGTGTGGAAAGTGGTAGAAAAATATATGTTGTGAACTATTGAGAAGAATCACGATCAGCCCACACATAATAGCATCAAAATAACATCAATCGAACAACGTTTCTTCACCAAAATGTTACCAAAAATATAGCTGTAACAGCATACGTCTCCTAGATGTTTTTCACTCAAAAGTCAATATTTGCATATCCTTGAAAATCATGCAACCCTACAGAAAACACAGTTGTCTAAGATGCATAGAATCACCAAAAATCAGCTGCCAAAGATAGCACAATACTCCAGAAAATACAGCTGCAAAAATCATGAAAACTTCTAGAGTTTTTGCACACCTCCACACCAAAAAGACAATTGCAAAGTCACACACAATAGCCACCAACCTAATACTAGACAACTACCAAACCAGCTACAAAAAATCAAACAATCATCCCAAAAATACAGCCCCAAAATCATGTGAACACCACCAAAGAACAGCTGCCAAAATTGCCGTTAATAGTCTTTCAAGAATAGGAAAGAACACAACTGGCTATCAACAATTACGCAACCCAATTTAGTCACGCAGGAGCAAAGGAAAACATAGCAGCTACAGTCCCACACACCATCAGCCAAATCACGTTAAACACACATTAGAAAAACAGCTGCTTAAAGTTCCAAATAGAACCACAACTCCAGTAAAAATGCAGTACAAAAACCTTAAGCTAAAGGTGACATGATCAGCCAAGGACTTTGCAATAAATGGACTTCTATCTCAACTCAAGCAACTCACAAACATCATCGACAATATACCTTGGATATCCAGCTGCCATAATCAAATTAAAATTCCAGAAGATCACCATTATCCCACAGTAGGATATACATACTAAATACCAAGTTAATCCGGATTTTAAAATTCTCAAACTTGTCTTGAAAGAGCCCCACTTAAACACAACTAAGTCCAATTATCAAATAATATCCAAAATTAAATATTAAGATATCATAACCTATATCTTAACAATCTTCCCCTTTTTGGCATTATTTGTCGCATATTAAACTCCCCTTAAAGGAGATAATTGGACATGTACCATTGAATTCACAAACCATAAGATAACTCTCCCTTAATCAATCAGCAAGATCCAAACATAATCAATTATCCAAAGCAACATGTTCCAACATAGTTTTCTCCTCCTTGAGACAAAATATTCCAAAAAGTAATACACGTAGATACGTTTAAAATCTCCCCCTGAATTGAGTAGTCACCAATTATTAACATTCCAAAACAATCTTATATCTCCTATTTGGGACAAAACAATGTTAACACGAAGAATGCCTTCAATGTGATTAATCTTAGCGAATAAAGAAGCATGAAAATCAACAGTAGATGCAGCGGAAGAATCATAAGCACGCTAAGACGATAATTTACCACCAGTCAAAAACACTAACCAACATATCATTAATTGCATCAAAGTCATCCACATACAACTGATTAAATTCATAGACCCCAAAAATGCATTCATCATAATCAAACTTAATCAATCTCCTCCTAACATAAATCATGTGAAAGCATATTGCCTAAACTCATACAACTCATGATGTAGAGAGAAACCAAGATAAAAACTTTGAAAAAGCCAAATCATAGTAAACTCGAATCTTCCTATAGTTCTCTAACCAAGCATCAATTTTGTCTCGACATAACTCCATAAAGCAACATTCAGAAGAAAAACTTTCAAATCATCAAGGAGAGCCTCATTCTCACATCAAATGTACTATTCAACAAGGAAAAATTCAAACACACACCAATCACCTGAACCTTATAAAATCCATAAATCAAAAACTCAGAAAGTATAGACATTAACTCCTTTGAACTTGTTTTTTTAATAAACAACATCAATATACTTAAAAAATTTAAAGAACACAGCCCCCGTGCCCCTCGAAGAAGTTCAAACTTGGCCTTATTCCTCACCACATTAACTTTGTCATTAGATGTCTGGTTGATTCCTCCCTCATAAGCAACCAATTGGTCTTTTGTTTGAACAGTTTCTTTACCAGCAGCAACTAATTGTGAATCTGGACAATTTCTTATTTTTCCTTCACCACGTCTTTGTGCTTGTATTTGACCATTTCTAACCCAAGTATGTTTTGATAATGTGGACTGCTACTGAAAATTTAATGAAGAATGTCTAGATTTTTTATGTTGACCTCGCTGAAATATTATTTGTAGCATCTTATAACAATTCGGCCTTATGTGCTTACCCAACAAAAGTGACATGTAGGTATGAATTTTCGTTTCCTCCTTGAAGTTTCTCCTTGGAAAAATATGGCCACACTATTTTTCTCATCATTCGACTTAGAACATTCACCTTTATAGCTAATGCCTTGAATATCTCCTTTAACCTTACCTATTTCTAACAACTTTTCTAACTTTTCGGTGCCTTCATTTAACATTTTATCCCTTTTTACGTACTAACCAGCTTCAACTCTGTTTCATTTAGCTTGACTATAGTAGATAACAACTTCTTCTCTAGATTTTAAATAGTGTTCTTCATGGTAAAGTTTTCCTTCTTCAACTTATCATTCTTCTTACATGTTTGCACCCATTTTGCATACATTAATTCATATGCTTCATAGATATCCTCCTTTCTGTCATCTGAACCACTGTCATCACTGTTATAATCTGAGGTTAGACTTTGAGCTAATTCATTTGCATTTTTCCCGAAATTTTCTAATTTATCCACGTTTTCATCATCAATTTCTTCCTTCTTAGTTGTTGTTAAGCAAGCAACTGGACTTTTGTTGTATAAAGTAACCAATGAAGCACTACTTACAAATTTTTCTTCACTACTATACTTACTTTTGGATTCATTCTCACTCTAAGTGCTTGTATAAGACTTCTCTTTTCTATTCTTCAAAGTATTAGCACATTTCACTTGCACATGTCTAAAGCCTTCACATTTATGACATTGAATTTTCTTCACTTTCCTTTCACCTTTTTAATTGTTAGCTTGTTGTTTGAAATTACTAGTTGATGAGCTCCCATTGTTTTGCCTAAAATCGGATATATCCTTCTTCACTTTCTTTAACCACTTGCTGAATTTTTTTTTCAATAACTTCATATCCTCATTCTCATCATATTCATCTTTGAAGTCATTCACGACTTTACCAATCTCAACTTGCAATGCCAATCCTTTGTTCTTCTCCTGTTTTCCCCTTAACAAATTCATCTCAAAATTGGTAAGAATTCTAATTACCTTATCCAATGAAAATTCATTGATAGCATGAGCTTCTTCGATTGCTATAATTTTCGGTATAAACCTCATAGGCAATGATCTCAATGTCTTCTTAACCAGTTTCAGGTTAGAGTATTCTTCTCGAGTTGATGTGTTTGGTTTGCTATGTCACGCAGTCTCTCATGGAAGTTTCCAATGGTTTCACTCTCATCCATCTTCAGCTTTTCAAATCTCACAGCCAACATCTGAAGTTTTGAGGCTATCATATATTTCGATCCCTTATGTATAGTTTGCAAAGTGTCCCATGCTTCTTTCGTCAATTCACAGGCTGATATCATAGCAAAGCGACCTTCATCAATTGCATTGAAGATGACGTGCAGAACTTGAGAATTTTCAAGCGCTCTCTCTTCTTCAACCCTTGTCCACGCAGATGCATCTTTAAGCATTGGTTCTCCCTTTTTATCAGTCATCATTGGATGTATCCAATCATTTAAAACTGAGCTCTATTTTTTTGTTCTTTGTGGTAGAATGAATACTCTCATCCGTGATTTCGACGTAGGATGATTTGAACCATCTAACAACAGTGGCATGATGATTGATGCCCCTTCTCTTATAGCCATAATTGGATCTGCACCAACTTGACATATCAAGTTCTGATTTGGTGACCTGCTATAACACCTATTGTAAATCCGAAAGGATGTAGTTTCGCACAAATTATGAATAGCCACAAGCACTGTAAACTTTCTGACAAAAAAGAAAAAAATAACAAATGAAATAACAAATCAACACTTAAGATTTAGTAATGTAGTTCGACACACCTTGCCTAAGTCTGTGGGGCCCTCACCTAGTTTAATACTTTCGCTAATGATAATAGTTTTTATACAAGACTTTACTTTGACACTACTCAACCCTTGACATTAACCCTTATCCTCACAACTCGTGAAAGTATTTCACACCCAATAGTACGACCGCCTCGTACTAACCTCAACAGAGGATTTTCACAACACTGTTTAATAATAAAGATGATAATTGAACAACTTAATCAATAAAGTCATAAACAAAGAAAAACACTTGAGATAAAAGCACTTCCCTAAATATGTAGCTTCATCAACCGAAAGTGTGGAAAGTGGTAGAACAATATCTGTTGTGAACTACTGAGAAGAATCACGATCAACCCACGTATAATAACATCAATCGATCAAACTTGTCATCACTGAAATGTCACAAAAAATACAACTGCAACAACACACATCTCCTAGAAATTTTTCACTCAAAAACCAATATCTGGATAGTCTTGAAAATCACGCAACACTACAGAAAACGCAGTTGTCCAAAATGGATAGAATCGCCAAAATCAGTTGCCAAAGATAACTCAATACTCCTGAAAATAAAGTTGTAAAAATCACAAAAACTTCTAGAGTTTTTTCACACCTCCACATCAAAAAGACAGCTGCAAAGTCACAAACAATAGCCACCAACCAAACACTAGATAGCCACCAAACTAGCTACAAAAAATCACACAATCAACCAAAAAATAGGGCCCCAAAATCACGTTAACACAACCAAAGAACAGTTGCCAAAATTGCCCTCAATGGTCTTTCAAGAACATGAAAGAACACAATTGGCTATCAATAATTACGCAGCCTAATTTAGTCATGCAGGAGCAAAGGAAAACATAGCAGCTACACTCCCACACACCATCAACCAAACCACGTTAAACACACATTAGAAAAATAGTTGCTTAGACTTCCTAAAAGAACGACAAATCCAGTGCAGCACAAAAACCTTTAACCAAGGGTGAGGTGATCATCCAAGAACTTTGTAACAAATGGACTTCTATCTCAACTCAATCAACTCACAAACATCATCGACACTATCCCTTAGATATCCTGCTGCCATAATCAAGTTAAAATTTCAGAAGATGACCATTATCCCACAATAGGATATACATACTAAACACCATCTTAATTTGGATTTTAACCTTCTCAAACTTGTCTTGAAAAAGTCTCACTTAAGCACAACTAAGTCCAATTATCAAATAATTTCTAAAATTAAATATTAAGATATCATAACCTATATCTTAACAAGATTAATTCATTTATATATCATATGGAATGGCGGATGATATTGTAGATGAATATTTTAGCTAGTGATTTTTGTTTTTGTATTTGAATATGTTAAATGTTGAATTTTTCAAGTCCTTATAAACTATATATTATATATCAATGCAGTTTATTGTTCATTTACCTTTGATAATACGTACATTAATATCTATATATCGCTTTTAATGGATATATGGATGTTGTCTACATAATGACAAGATATTGCTCTTACGTTAAATATTACTGGTATTGCTTTTACGTTAAATATTATTGGTAACAAAAGAATAAATTGTTGCTTCTATTGTTACAAATTATTGCTTCAAAAAATTCACTTTGTTGCCTTATCTATTTAACATTGTTGCCTAAAAAGACTTAAAGTGTTGCAATATCTATTTAAAATTGTTGTTATAGTTTGAAACTATGTGTTGCCTTAGTTAAAACGTAAAGCAACATTTTTTATTTTGTTGCCTAATCAAAAAATTCTGTTGCATTATACTTATTACAACACCACTTCTTGTAATGATACAAATTCTATTGCCTTAATAGAAAGGCAATGATAATTGTACTTATAGCTACGCTTTTATCTGTTGCCTAAAGCACTTTTTACCATAATGGTGTCTTATGAATAAATTTTGTAGTATATAAAAATTAAGTAAACACAACTATAATTTTTAATGAGCAATTGAATATCCTAGTGAAAATTTCAAGGGATACTTCACTCTTATCAAATTATATAGATCTTAATTTTTATCGATTGTTGAATAGTAAGATGAACTTTAATATAAACGAGAAGAAATTAAATTAAATTCACTACAAAAAAAGTATACAATCTGCAACGTTTTATTGAGAAAATGTTGCAAATTGTATAAATTTTTCATGACATTTTTGAAACGTCAGGAAAAGTTCAAGTTTTCTGTGACATTTTATTAAAACATCGCAGATTTAGAGAACTTATTAGGACGTTTTATTATTAAAACGTGGATAAATAAATACCATGACATTTTTTTGAATAAAACGTCGCGGAAGTGTTGATAAAGAAATTAAAACTCAGTCGTTTAACTAACGTGTAGGTATCGTTTTAAACCCAAACGTTTTCTTCAATCGTGCCTCCCACTCTCTGCCCTCTCAACGTATACACACGACTTCAAATCTCCCTCTCAAATTTGCCTTTGCTCCTCTACGCTCGTTGATTCCTAAGGTGCATTCCGATGCCCATTGCTCTTTTATCTTCGTGTTTGATTTGCTAAAGCTCGAACTTTTTGTGGTGAGTGGTGGGTGTTGGGTAACGTTCGTAGTATACTGTATAAAATACCCACGAATCTCCTTCTCTGTCTCTCTCTCTCTCTGTTCTTTGATTTTGTTAAAATTTAAAAGATTCTCTGCTGGGTCTTGTTTGAAATGGCTTTTCCAATGGGTTTTAGCTAGCTTCGGACAATATTATCAATTCTTAGTAAAGGCCGTTGGGTTTCTGGTATTGTACCGTCTCCAACATTTAAACTCTACTTTTCTCTCATATATATCCCTTCTTTATCGCACTTCATCGGAAGCAATCTAATCTATTATCTAATTAAATTATGTTGCATAATTTAGTCT
>JANZLH020000032.1:80574-90867 GCA_026770325.2 Erythroxylum fimbriatum | reverse complement strand
TAGAAAAAAATTATTAAATTAGAATAATAATTAAATTAAAAAAAAATTCGGACTATTCAAACAAAATAAAAGAAAAATAATTATTAAAATTGAAAATAATTTTTGGATTTAATGAAAAAATAAATAATATTTATAATTGAATAATTATTAAACTAAATTTATTTTCATATAATTGAAAAAAAGAAAAAAATTCTTTTTAAATTTTAATAATTATCAAATTTAATTTTATTTTCAGATGAATGGAAAATTTTAATTATTTAAAATTTAAAATTAATTAAAATAAAATTATTCTTGGATATTTACAAAAATTAATTTACTAACAATCCGCGATTGTCACCTATTTTGCGACGTTTTATAAACGCCGCAGATAGCTTGATGTTTTCCACGACGTTATTTATAAACGTCGCAAAAACCATTACAATCCATGACGTTTTCTTAAGACGTCGCCAATTACCCGACCTTTTGCTGACGTTTTTTGAAACGTCGTTGAATGTGTAGGTTTTTTGTGACATTTTTCACAAAACATCGCGGAAACCGTTTCCCTACCCCACCATCGGTGACGTTTTTTGTGACCATTTGCGACGTTTTGTATTTTTCTTGTAGTGAATGAACGTAAATGAATGTATAAATAAGTTAGGGCATCACTCTTGCTTTATGCCCTCTTATAATGTGAGATAATTTACTTGTACTTTTTTTAGCATTCTCTCCTTCATAAGTGAATTCAACCATTCCTATATTAAACTAATTATACTTGAAACCATTTAAACTTTTTTCTTAAAAAACTATGGGTATTCACTACAACAAAAGGGGTCTTTGGCTATGAAAAAAATTGTAGCTAAAGATTCCAAAATCATCGCTAATAGTCATTAGAAACAATTTATATTCAGTGCCCAAAACATCGCCAATCCCCAAAGCTGAAATCTATAGTCGACGTTTTCATTAATCGTCACTAATAGTTTTTACCTACGCTTTATTTTAGTAGAGAAAAACTATTAACGATGTTTTGAAAAATCATCGCCAATACCTTTTGGCTATGCATAGTTTTTCATAGCTAAAAACTATTAGTACATTTCCAGAAACGTAGTTAAATGGTTTTAGCTACGTTTTGTAAAATATAGTCAATTTTTTATTTTATATTTTAACAAAATGTTATACCATGTTGAATTATAATTATTTATTACATTTTTAATCCATATTATTGTATATAATATTTATATTTTTATGTTGTTAATTTATTATACAAAAATAATTGATAAATTGAACCATTGTATATAAAAATAAAATATCATTAAATTTCTTCATGAACAAGATTTTAATTACAACTTCAACAATACTTACATACAAAATAATAAATACAAAGATTAGTTTACAAGATATAATACAAATCACTTAGCCCCGTTGCATCTTCTTTAAATCTGTAATCTGCAAAAAGCATTAAATTTAAATTATAACGAAAACAAAAATGAAAAGAAAAAAGTATAAGAAATGTAATTAATACCAGTCACTTTCATCTTCACTGCTTTGATAATCTGAGTCAAGTAATTTTTTGAGATACTTTTCATGCTTGGCCAAATTTTTTTCAATATGTTGTAATTGTACCTTAAGAGACTTGTTTACCTCTTCAAGACATTAAATGTATGTGGACCTTGAGGAGGAATAAACATTTGGCTTAGGGCCAAACCCAGGACTTTTCATATAACCGGAACGTGTACCAAGCCTGGTATTGCAAATGTCTTTTACATTTACCTCATTCCCCTCAAACATTGATTTTTGTAACAACTCTTGCATTTTATTCTAAAATTTAAAAAACAATATTCAATGCAAAATATTATTAGTTAGTACTACATAAATAAATAAACTTAAAATTTTATACTTACATAGTTATTTTCTGCTTCTTCTAACATCCACCTTTGACCTTCCTTATAGTGAGTGACTTTGTATAATGTGATCCTATCACACTATTTTCTATGTAGTTTCTTCTTACTTTGTTTCATGGAAAAAAATACAAAGCACAATAAATAACATAGAATTTATTAATATAATTATAACTTGTAAATAAAGAGCTTACATATTCATTACAGACAACTACAAACGATTTGGAGCCTTGATTGTGAGGAGTTTTCATTTTTCCTTATTGACCTTTGCCTTCTCACATTTTCCTAAATAAAGAAAAAAAAAGATAGTCATTAAATCATCTAACAAGATTAATAGAAGTAAATGTGAAGGGAAAGAAAATCTTGGTTTTTTATTTCAACAATAAAGTCACACAGTTTGAAACATCAAGCTTGTCGATATCGACGATATTCATTTTCATTTGTGAATAATAAGTAAAAGTGAAATTAATCTTAAAATAAGTGAAACAATATTGCATATAGTTAAATAAATTGAAAATATACCACAACTTTATCCAAAGCGTTTTCACGCAAGTTATCTTCCATCAAGTTTGTAGCATACTTCGGGCAAGGGAATTCTATTCTTGCAATAGTCCCTAACTCACTTGACAATTTTGCAGATTGGATCTTGTTTAGAGGACGACCTAGTAAAGTATTAATATGTACAGACAGCTTGCTATTCATTGTAACATTCATTTGTTGCAACTCACAACCTCTAGTTATACCTCTACATCTTTTTTTGATATTGACATTGGAACCTGAAAATAAATGAATAATGATAAAAAAAATACGCATTAAACATGTAAATATATATTTGAGGATAAGTCTACTTGTAGGTGTTAAAGATTAACAAACCTGGAGATCCCTTTGTACTAGTAGATTCATTGTTGTTTGAGAAAGAATGAGGTTGTTGCTGACTTGCTTCATTGGTGGCTGAGGTTGAATGTTGTTGTTGGCTAGGAATTGATTAATCTAGTTGAAGTTGCAGATCCCTCTGTTCAACAATTTTGATACTTGTCATATTCTTTCGTTTGTTACTACCAGGTGCCATTATGTTGGATATCTATAAAGAACAAACATAAATTTTATTAACATTACAATAAATCCAATCATCATTACAAACATACATTCAACCATCAACAATCCATATTAACATAACTATCAACAATCTACATTAACATAACTCAATCATCAACAATTAACATAACTCAATCATCAACAATCCATATTAACATAACACAAACATTAACAATCCACATTAACATAACTCAAACATCAACAATACATATTAACATAACTCTATCATCAACAATTCTCATTAAAATAACTCAAACATCAACAATACACATTAACATAACTCAAGCATCAACAATACGCATTGACATTATTCAATCTTTATTAACACAACTAAAACATCAACAATACTCATTAACATAAATGTTACCAACATTACATTTCAAACAATACAAAGAACACTTTTATTACCTTTAATTATCATGATCATGATCAAGATCTTAAAAATTATCATCATTAATTGCATTATGATTTGACTCTTCATCACTATTATATTCAACCAAAGTATCATCATTGTCATATAATTCATTCTTAATAGATTCTTCATCTCTTTCTACGACAAGATTGGCTTGTACTTCATTTGCTTCTAGTATATTGGGATCAACATCTCTCCTATTAAATGAAGATATATTTGCATCTTCTACTTCTATAATACTACCAATTATGTTAGGTAAACCAGTATAATTCATAGTCTCTATATAATTCCCATAATCCTCTAACTTCTTTCCAATCCTAGTATCACTGTCGTCATTAGTATCATAATCTTCTACATCATTATTGTTACTAACATCAACACTTGTGTCAACACTTCTACTACCACTTGCTTTAGAGCGTTCTCCATGATAAATCTATGGAGTATATAATTTATCTATACCTCGAAGAAGCAAGTGATTATATACCACATCTTGACTTTGAATGTTCATATTTAAGCAATCTATACATGGACAACGAAGATAACATTCTACACCCATTTGATCTTTTACAAATTACATGAAACTCTTAACTCCTTCTAATTATTCAATAGACCATTTCTGATAAGACATCCAACTTCTGTCCATATAGCTACACAATTAAAAGTAAATTACTAAATTACTAAATGCAGTTTAAGTTGTAAATAACATAATGATAAAAATAAGTCCATTATTATTCTATTCCCTATGATAGATAAAGAATCATGATATTTCCTCAAAATCATTATAAGAATCATATATTTGATGGTTTAACAAATTGACTTAATAACTCTCTTTCTTTTATTAAAACCAATATGTGAGCTTAAGCCTAAAATTGAATATTTTTTCCTAACCTTAATGGTCGATAAATTTTTTTGAATTGAATTAATTAAAGGGTTTGGTAAAAAAAGAGGAACTTGATGAGCAAGTATCTACTATTGTATATGAGCTCATTTAAATATAATATATGTTCTTTGTAATAATGTTAGTTCCCCTGAAAAATCCTTAATATGGATATTCCTTAAATTTAAAGAAATACTTAGCAACAAAAGGATGAAGGCTGGAATAATCAAATTCTGTACTAAAAGTGAACAACTGAAAAGAAAAACTTAAGTTGTTTATTTTTCAATATAAAATAAAACCTATAATTTTTTATTTTTTTTGAATAAAACTTTATCCATTAGCTCCACCTTAAAACAAGGTTCTTACATAAGTAAAATAGTGCTTCTCCAGAATATTAAATCACCATTACAATCCTGTTTTGTAAAACTAATTCTATTATAATCTCTAACAGAACTTTCATCAAACACGTTATAGGCTATACTCAAACAAGCTTACTAATGCATCTAAGCCTTAATCATCCAATTCTAGACGCATTCACCATCTTCCTAACAAAAAAACGCATTCACCATCTTACAAACAACAACATGCATTCACCATCTTCCAAACAACAATACACAAAACTGAAAAAAAAAGAGTAGTAGAAAACAAAACCCAAATACAACAACTAAGATAATGAAAGCAGAACATAAAAACTCAATATACATTGGACAACTTACCTAGATGGATGGACAACTGAAGATGAAGGACAACAAATGATGAAGTTCAAAGAAACCAGACGCTCTTCAACGCAAAAACATTTTGGGACAAAATGATGATAAAGAATGAATATGGAGAAGTGCTTCATTTTCGTGTTTAAAATAACATTAAAATGACAACATTTTTTGTGGAAAAAAACAACGTTGTTTTCGTGTTATATTTAAGAACTAGCCAACATTTGGTGACGATTTTTGGAAAATGTCGTCAGATGTAGACAATTGGAGATGAATTCAGAAAAACGTCACCTAAAGGTTAGCCTTTTGGCAAGGATCTCACGGAATCGTCACCAATGGGTAGATCATTAGCGACGAATAAAGACAAACATCATCAAAGGGTTGATCTTTGGGCAACGTTTTTCCTTACGTGTCACTAAAATGTGGATAAATCTTTTCATATATGTGTGTGTGTGTGTGACACCACATAAAGTTATCAAATCATATATTTTAAAAGAAATAAATGAAGAGTATAAATATATGTAATATTAATTAATTTTTTGTTTTTTGTTTTATAAATTTTTGAAATGACATTTTTGTTAGCTAAACTTATTTTTAGACTTACAATATGTTAATAATATTAAATTTGATTATTAAGAATATGATATTAATATTTCATTTTCATTTTCATTTTCATTTTTTACTATATTGCAATTATTTTTAATTATATTAAAATAAATATAATTATATGTGGTAATTAATATAATGATATATGAATCTATAGATAATAAATGTAATTAGTATAATGATATATGAATGTATAGATAATAGATAAATTTTCTCATATCTTAGTTATCATATTATTCTATTAGGAATAGGGTTTGCATAAGAATTATAAATAGAGTTTCACCTTTCCTTCTGTTTTGAATTCCATGGCAGTAGCTCTCTGCATATCTGATGAGGGGCTTGGGGGACCCAACTCTTTTTATCAGAATAATGGCTTGAGAGGAAAGCACACTTAATTCTACATTCCCTAAATATAGTACATACACAGTTAACATTCTCAACCTTATCATATAAAGTTGTCTTAGTTAACAAATCACAAAATTGACATTGCTACAATGTTGGAACATTCAAATTAGAAGTCTTCTATTCTTAAAAATGTCAAATCACTTACTAATATGTGGCATGTGCTCTAGTTTTTTTTTATAATCTTTAAGGGTGATTGGCAAACATAGAATGTGCTTGTGTAGGAGATATTTGGCTAGTTAAAAAATTAAGTTCCAATGATTTTTCCTTCTTTTGTGAATATTCTTTTAATTGCATATAAGTTCATATAATTTTTCGTTTCCTTATTAAATTGTACACTCTGCTTTTATATTGATTATATCTATGACTTGTTTTTGTTTCTATTGACTTTTCATAATAAAATTTTAACATAAATTCATCGCGAAATGTCGATGTGGCAGATAGTTTTCGATGAAAAAAATGAGCTCCGATGGGAGGTATCTAGTAGTATTCCTCCTGAAGAACAAATCGATGTACAACAAATATGCTCATCAAAGTTTAATCACTACTTGCCTTTAATGGTTGATTTTCTTCTTTAAGGTTTTTAGTATCATCTGAATTAGCTCTCTTTTTGTATTAGCTATATCTCATTTTATGTTAGGAAGCTATTAGATGAACGTGTGATTGTATATATTATGTGTTGTGAAAAGCTTCCTTGAATCTTCAAAAGAACGCACATGAAAATGGAGGCGAAGTCGATGTCCTGATGCTCTGTACAGGATTAAGGAATTCAATTATTTTGGAACAATCATCTATTACAAAAACTATGTTTGTTCATTGTGACGATGATGGATTCATTCAATCAGGTATGCAAGTGTTTGAATTTGGGTTCCTTATACTGTTTGACTTGGCTTTTTAAGTTTTTAGGATTTAATTTTTCAAAGGATTATGAAGAAATTAACTTGATTATTCTATACTATTTGCTCCTTAAGTGAAACGCATGGTATTTACATTTCATCTAATTCACTAATCTATACTGCATCTGGGAAATCATTCATTGTATCTTATGCTAGTTTAGTTAAAGTCAAGAAGTTGTTGAAAGAGGGTGTCAATAAACCAATTCTTAGGGGAATATCTTTTTCTATTCCAATTGATGCCTTCAAACGTGTAAGGAGCCTTCTTGGGAATCCAAACATAGGGAACTCCTTTACCTTATGTACCGAGTCTCGTGTCACTTGAAATCTAAAAAAAATAATTATTTCCTTTTATTTTCGATGGAAAAGACGTGAAACTTTATTTATTGTTTTGTCTGTAAGAATTATCAAACTTCTAATTAAATTTTTGTATTACTTGCCATATATCATTATATTATATTACTTACCATATATCATTTTTATTTATTATTTTTTGTAAGAATCATGTATCATTATATTACAAATTTCATATTAAAACTATTTGAAAATTTTGTGACACCATATAAATTTGTCACATCATATAATTTAAAAGAGAAAAATAAAAGAATAAATATATGCAATATTAATTAATTTTGAGTTTATAGTTTCATAAATTATTTAAATGATTTGACATTTTTGTAAGCTAATTTTTTTTTACACTTAGAATCATTGTCAATAGTATTAAATTTGATTTTTCTCAATATGATGTTTAGTTACAAACTGATCAAGTCAAAGTTAGTGAATTCATCGTTATAAATAAGAAAGTTATTTTGTCATTAATCATTTGGTTACGATTTCCAAAAATTATTGCCAAAAGTCAGCCATTCGATTTATCAAATCGTCACCAAAGGTTTACCTTTTAGCGACACATTTAACTTCAATTTAAAATCGTTATCAAAAAAACATAGTCAAAAGCCATTTTTGTTGCAGTGATTATTGAGTCCATGTTATTGAAGCCTTCTTTGATCACTGAATTTAAGTAAATTATATACAAAAGAAGGGATATTATCTTTGACTCCAAATCTTTAGACACTGAGTTATAGATTCTTTATGCGCTCATTTTATAATCTTTTTTATATGGAATAACTCAAATTGTAAAATTTCAGCATTCTCTTCCTCATAAATGAGCTCAGTTAAGGTTGAGTACCAGAAAGTAGTAAAACCACATATTAAAATCGCTAAATCATTAAATCCTCAATTTTTAATTAATAAAAATATAAATCATCAATTTAATTTGTTTTTATCTTTTTAAACTATTAAATCAAACCAAATGCATATATATAGATACTAATTGACAAAAAGGGCACAATATTATAATAATCTTGATGATTTTGAATATTTACTAAATGTATTAATACTACAAAACTTAAAATTAGTACATGCACTACATACTCTACATGCTCCATTAGAAAAATAGACAATGATATTTTAGGTTATATTTGATAGGGCGGTTAGTAATAAAATGAAATGTAATATAATATTATTCCATCATTTGAGATGAAGATTTATAATGAAATTGAATGGAATATGATAAAAGAGAAGGATTTCACATTAGATACTTTTCCATCATAAACAGTAAAAATGAGTTACCTCCGATTTAGGGGTTAACCTCTTTTTTCTTGTATAGGTTTTGGATAGAATATAAAATAATAAATATATACTACCTAATATACCTCAATAATTTTTTATAATACCAATTATACCCTCAATCATGTGTTATATATCTATTAAGATATGTTTTGTTCTATCAAGGGTAGAATAGTTATTCATTTTTATTATACATACATTACATCTATCTTCCAAACAATATTTTATTATATTACATTATGAACTTTTTCATCCCTCCCAAACAACAATTTTTTAATATTATATTCGTTTACATTCTATTAAAAACCTTACGTCAAACTAAACATAGCCGTAGGTAATTTATGAAATAAAAAAATTAAGAATTCTCTTCCAAAAAAAATACTAGAGAATTTTTATGTTGGTGTAAAGATATCTTTATCTATATTTATAATAAATAAAATTTAACATTAGAATAATGTATTCAATACTTTAACCAAAATTTTTGTGAAACAGACTTTTCTTGTTACAAGATTGATATTTGATTAAATTTTTATGTTGTGGTATATGATTCATTTGAATTAAACAGTAAACTATTTATCATCTCAGAAAAAGGAAAAAATTATGAATACATTTTATTTTTTTGTTATATTATATTAAATGTTTTCTAATTCTTGACAAATTAATTCATAATTGAGTAATATATAATCATCTGTTAAATGTTTATGTATTAAAATTTGTATATAATTATAATTATAATTTTTAGTTTTTAAGAGATAAACTTATTAAAAATAATTTAAATAACCTCAAATGGGAGAGTATATTCGATTGCAAGGAAAACCATAATATGATAATAAGGATAAGTCATACCAAATTTAAATAAACTCGTTAACAAATAAAGACTTTATAATGAATATAATATTTTTTTTTAATACCCTACGTACAAGAGGGGCTAGCAGGGAATCGAACCTGAGACCTAACCGAAATCAAGCCTCGCTCTCAACCATCAAGTCACACCCCTTGAGGGTAATGAATATAATATTTTAACTTTTAAGACTTTGAATATGAGCCATGGTTTACATATAGATAGTTCTCACCTTATATCACTTTGGGATATAAGTTAACTTATTTAAAATTTTCCTTTAAAAAAACTTATTTACAAATTCAAATATTCTCTTCCTTAAAAATGAGTTACTTGTATCTAACACAAAAAATTAAACAGCAATTAACTTTTTATTTTTTAATTTAGTGTCAAACTTTTTAAAGTTTTCAATTTAGTGATTAACCTTTTAAGACTTGTTTAAATCAGGTTTAAAAGTTATTTTTATTGATATGAAATCTCTATCAAATGCTACATAGACATCTATCTATTACCCATATAATATTTTGACTCCATTTGTAGGAATTTTTAAAGTTTAGTACTAAATTAAAAATTTTGGAAAATTTGACACTAAATTAAAAATATATATTAAAAACTTAGTCACTTTTAAATTTGTTATCTCCTCAACAATATAGAAATCCATCCTCATTGACTTAGTTTGCTCTTGGAGTTGAAGTCATATAAACCTTTCTCCAAATTATGAACTATATTAAACATGTATGACTTAGGCTGCTTCGTTCACTTGGCTATGATATTGATTATTGGATTATAATGAAGACTGCGTTCTAAATAAGGAGAAATCAGACTAAATATAAGTACCTCCATATATATTAGAGCTATATATTTTAGATATTGGATAATACATTTTTTCCTTGTATATAAAGTATTCATTCTTCATATTCTTATATATATATATATATATATATATATATATATATGTTC
>JANZLH020000032.1:51876-61892 GCA_026770325.2 Erythroxylum fimbriatum | reverse complement strand
AACCCAAAACAGAGGAAAACAGAGACAAAGGTTTCGGTGGTTTTCATCAGATTATACAGCAAGACAGAGGCAGCAAAGCTCCGATATCAAATGTAAGAATAAACCACATAATGCAGGCATCTCATACAAAACATTTGCGTAAGGATACATGCATGAAACAACATATATATGTGTACAGCAACGGAAGCCAAGAACCAAAAGCAAAAAGTATCCAGCAGCTTTTGGAGTTCAATTCACGCGATTTATAGCGTGAATTGAATTTACAAAGGGAGGGGGATTTCAACCCATGCGTGAATTGAATTCCTAGCTTTCTTGTTGTTCCAAACAAGTGAATTGAATTCAATTCTAAGATTGAATTCAATTCCAAGTGTTCCAAACAGGGTGTTAGTTTTCTTGAAAAATATCATTTTTCTAACTACACTATTGTTTTCTTTCTAAATGTTGAAGATGTCAGCTTTTTCAAGAAGAATGTCAAATTTTACATGAAGGTGAAGACTATTTGGTAAAATTCTAACATTATAGGACAATCGCAAGTCAATGGGTGGCCATTCAACTACTTTCGATGGCTTGCTTATCTTTAACTGCGAAAATGAAGGAAACCCACGTCCCTAATCTCGTGTTTATCTACTTATGGTTGTGAGGCATTTCTTTGTTTCTTTAGGCATGTATTAGAGGTTGGGTGTGCTTCTCATTGTGAGCTTATCCTTGTTTCATAGTGTGGTGTGTCTTCTCCTTGTTTCACAATGTTGTTCGACTCCGTCACTAATATTATGATTGTAACTTCAATTAGATTACAAAAACTTCACACATAATTGTTGAGGTCATATTTCCAATCAATTTCATAAATGTTCAATTGGAACTTGATCTAAATTCTATGAGTTCTCTACTCCATATCTAAAATTAGTAAGACCTAATAGAGATGAGCCAATTGTATTCAAAATTTAAACCATTAATAGTGCCACAATTAGAATTCCTGAAGTTCAGAATAACTTCTATTTAGTCTATCAAGAACCTAACAATTTAATCACATAAACCATAGCTTATAAGTAAAAATCATGGCTTTACCTGCAAAATTCTTTATTGAATCAATACAAAACCTTGAAGTTAATTATAAAGGAATGTGTTTATAAAATAGATAATTCATGCCTATACCATTTAGAATAAAACAAACTCAATAATATAATAACATAATATTGTATGGCTTGCATATATGTTTACCTAAAAGAAGCATCTGGTTAGCTATTTATTGCTCATTTAACATTAGTCAAAGTAGCTTGTATAAATGTTTGTATGTATTTATAGATGTGTTTACATCTGAAATAACTTTTGTATTAATTTTTCCTTAATTAGCATTAGTCAAAGTAGCTTGTTGCATCTTAAATAACTTCTATATTATTGTTTCGTCAATTATTTTCTGCTCAATTAGCATTAATCAAAGTAGTTTGTAGATGTGTTTGTATTTGAAATAGCTTGCATATATGTTTACATCTGAAATGGATATTATTTTTTGCTCAATTAACATTATTCAAGGTAGCTTGTATATATGTTTGCATGTATTTGTTTACAACTTGTTATTTACTTATCATTTGTAGGGTTATTTACTTGCCATTCATTGTGATATACGAACTCATTATGAAACCTTGAAAATACATTGATATGGATACTTTAAAAAGGTCCCAAGTTGAGTTATGAGGGTAGTTTGTTAAGTTATTTTGATAAAGAGGAATTTGATTTTGTCATTTATAAAATATTTGTGAGATGGGTAAGGAACTTAGATACTTACAAGTGGACAAGGAATATTATTGAGTTTTGAGTTTTAGATTCAATGAGTCTTTAGGGCTCACTGAATCAAATGAAAGTTGCATTAGGTTAATTAACTTTTTAAAAATATATGTGACAATTGGGGTGTATCTCATATACAAACTTGATGATTCGATTACAGCTTTAGAAGTTTTGGCAATAATGAGGATTGAGGATTTGATGAGGATGTTATGCTAATGAAATTAATGTAAATATCAATGAAGAAGAGAATAGTAATGATAGGAATATGTGCACTTATAATGAAACTGAAGTTGACAATGAAGCAGAAGTTGATGATAAAGCTAAAGGTGTTAATGAAGCTAAAGGTGTTAATGAAGATGAAAGTGACAATGAAGATGAAGTTATACAAAATACATTCGATGTTTCAATTCTAAGTGGACATCAACCAATGGAGATTGATTTTAATGATTATGGAAGTTTCATTAACAGTAATGATTACCTTTGTGGAGAGCAGCCTGGGGAGTCAATTAAAAGACTTAGCACAAGTGTTAGACATGCAGCAGGTGGTAGTACATTACATTGGACAATAAGTATGTAGTTTTCCAATGCTAAAGAATTTAAAGATGTTTTTTTTTGTTAAATCAGTAAGAGAATAAAAGTAATAATAAAGGAAAGTATGTACATACTAGAGAGAGTAAGATCTCTAAAAACAACAAGCACAGAATAAGTGATTTTCAGAAAATTAGAGTTGAATGCATTGAAGGATGCAAGCAGGAATTATATGCAACCAATAATAGGAATGACAAATGTTTCAAAACAAAAACATATAGGCTGAGCATTCATGTTTCATAATAAACAAATCTAAGATGGCATTAGTAAATTTTATGGCTAGACAATTCCAAGACTGAATTCTAGAGAAAGTCTAGCATTACCACTATAAAGATGATTGAAGAATGCATAGAAAAAATGATCATTTTTTTTAATTCCATTATAGGTAGGGTTACTAATAGGAAATTAAGGAAGGAGCAAGCATTAGACTGTGCTCATGGATATTCCAAGCTATAAGGTTACATCCAAGAGTTGAAACATAGAAATCCCAGGTCAACAATGGAACTACAATTGTCAAAGAATAGAAAACACTTTTAGATTCACTTGCTTTGAGTCTTGATGTCTTATAGAACATCCTTAACACTTTGACTAGAGTTCTGACTAATCGTCCATTCGCTTTAGAAAGTAGGATCAAATCATCAGCAAATGTAAGATTAGATATCTTCAATCTTTTACATTTTGAGTGGGATTTGAATGATTTGCTATCCTTGATGGTTTTTTTTAGGAGTATATTGATGACCTCCATCACTAGAGAAAACATGCAAGGAGATGTAGAATCTCCTTGCCTAATCCCTTTTGAGCTCTTAACAGCTTTAATGGGTTTCCCATTTATCAGTATATGAAAGATGGGAGTTAAGAAACATTGAAACATCCATTCAGTAAAGTTTTCTAAAAAATCCATTGCTTTCGTAGTGTTCAAAAGGAATTCCCAATCTATATCATCAGAAGCTTTCCTCGTATCCACTTTAATTATGCAATCTTTACCACAATAACCTTTTATAAGTTCCCATAGAAGAGTAATGTTATCCCCTATGTTTCTGCCATATATATATAGGCAGTTTGAGATGTGTCAATATGCTTGCCCAATACTCTTTTTGAGTCTTTTAGTAAGAACCTTCGACATAATTTTGTAGATGAAATTACAAAAAATTATAAGCCTGTAATCCCCTAACCCTCTTTGCTCATTGCCTTTTGGGATTAAGAGTGATAAGAGGCTTGTTCATCTCTACGGGTAATATTTTGTTCATAAAAAAATCCCATTATGGCCTCCAAGACTGTATCTTTGATCATAGGCCATATTTTCACATAGAAGTTGATATTAAACCCATCAAGCTCAGGGGCTTTGTATGGAATCAATAGTCTTAGAGCTCTTTCAATCTCTTGAATTGATACCGTAGGCATTGGTACGAGTATTCGTCACTTTTGCGTTCTCCGTACGGAGATCATTGCTCCATATTTCTCTACAGACACAATTCTATGACACATCTTCTTGACACATCTCTTGAAAAATAAACGGCAAATAACATAAAAGAGCTCCTGTGATATAGTTAATTATTCATCTTAACCCCTATATTTTTAATTCGTTCACCCTAACCCTTGTGTTTTGTAATCTCATTCAAGATACCCATTTGAATTTTTTCGGACAAAATTACCTTTGAAAATCTGTATAAGACAAAATAAGACAAAAAATCTGTATTCAAATAATCCTATGGTAATTTTGTCCGAAAAAATTCAAATGGGTATCTTGAACGAGATTATAAAACACAGGGGCTAAGATGAACGAATTAAAAACACAGGGGCTAAGATGAATAATCAAGTATATCACAGGGGCTCTTTTATGTTATTTGCCAATAAAAATACAAGAAGAACCAACCTGAGAAGATGAGAGGGATAGATGAGCAGAAGAAACAAAAAGAGTCGGCGACTTGTTTTGTCAAGAGGAGAACAGACGCTATTTCAAGTTTTATTTACGTAAGTAACGGAAAGTAACATAAAAAACAGCTTTCCGAAAAAGCTCAAATTTGAGCTTTTCTAAAAAGCTCCAAATTTTAGCTTTTGAAAAAGCTGTATTTTAGCTTTCTCAAAAGCTATTTCTACTTAAAAAGTGCTTTTGAAGTTTGCTGCCAAACACCCATTTTTTCCTGAAAATAGCTTTTGCGGTGAAAAAAAGTACTTTTGGAGTCTCCAAAAGCTGAACCAAACAGGCACTTAGTTGGTTAAGAGAAAAAGGATTTATCTCATTGTGCGGCCAAAATGATCCTTTTATGTTCTCGTAGACCATACAAGCAAAAGAATTTATGTAACAATATTTTGTAATAACTGTGTAAAAAATAGATTATTGGTGAATCTCCTAATTCAAGGATTTAAGCTAACACTAGTCTTATGTAAAACAAAATAATTACATTTTTTGTATAAAACATTGGCCCATTTGGTTCCAACTCTCTTTCTTTGTTGTGATTTTTAGTTTTAATTTTCGGTTTTCAGTTTCTGTTTTTCTTTCAAATAAAAATAAAAACTTTTAAATCTTATTTGTTGGGACATATGACCAAGTTATGCTTTAGTGAAATGGAGAATGTGTCAATGAGTTACTAGAGTTAATACATTCAAGTGTATGAGGGGCTATGTTTACTAGTATTAGAGGTAGATTCTCATATTTTATTATATTCACATATTATCATTCTAGATATGGTTATGTGTATTTAATAAAACCAAAATTTAAATGTTTTAAAAAGTTCAAAGAATTTAGACTTGAGATTGAGAAACAAATTGATAAAAGTATTAAGACACTTAAATCAAATCATGGTAGTGAAGACCTATTGGTTACTTAAAAGAGAACGAGATTCTCTCACAATAGACTCCATTTAGAACTCCACAATATAATGGAGTATATAAGAGGAGAAATCGTACTTTATTAGATATAATACGTTTTATGATAAGTCATGTAGTCTTTCCTGTCTCCTTTTGGGGATATGTCTTTGAAACTGTTGCTTACCTTCTAAATAGAGTTCCATTCAAATCGATTGACAAGACACCATATGAAATACAGAAAGGTAGAAAACCAAGGTTATTAAACTTAAAGATTTGGGAATTTGATGCTTATGTGAAGCATGCAATATTTGATAATCTTCAAGCTAAATCAAATAAATGCAATTTTTTTGGGTATTTGAAAGAAAGTATCGGATATCAATTTTATCATCCTCTTGAGAAAAAAGTGTTTGTCTTAAGACATACCACATTCTTAGAAAGAGAATTTATTATTAAAAAAGGTAGTGACATAAAACCTAAAGAAGTTCAAGAGTCACAAATTCACATCCAGATGGAACAAGAACCTCAAGTTGATACATATAATGCATAACCTAGTGTTTAAGTGAACAAAGTCTACGACACACTAGTAGGATACATCATCTTACGCTAGATTAGATCTACGTAGTGAAAAGAGGAAGGATAATGTATCACTTATTCATGATGAGCCTACTATTTTTAAAGAAGCAATTTCTGACATTAATTATTTAAAATAGGATGAAGTCATAAGATTTGAAATGGAATCCATGTACACTAACCATGGACTTTGATGGATGCGCTTGATGGTATTATGCCTATTGGATGCAAGTGAGTTTTTAAAAGAAAAGCTAACATGAATGGTAATGTACATACTATAAAGCAAGGTTAGTAGCTAAAGGTTACAAAAAAAAAGTTGATTTTGATAAAACTTTTTTACAAGTAGTTATGCTAAAATCTATAAGACTCTTATTGGCTGTAGTCGAATATCATGATTACGAAATCTGGCAAATGGATCTCAAACTCAATAGAAATTTGCAAGATGATGTGTATATAACACAACCTGAAGATTTTGAATCCAAGAGATTTCCTAATCAAGTATACAGGTTGCAAATGTTTGTTTATGGACTAAAGCAAGTGTCACGGAGTTAGAACATCCCGTTTGTGAGACAATCAAAGAATTTTATTTTATCAAAAATATAGATGAACCATGTGTCTATAAGAAGGTTAGTGGGAGTGCAGTCTTTTTCCTAGTGCTATATGTGAATGACATATAGTTGATTGGAAACGACATACATAGGATATCTCTCCCACATAGTATATGTCCTAAGACATAAGACGAGAGATAAAAGGGATTGTGTTTCATATGCTTCGGTAATTGGATCAATCGTATGTGTAATGCTACATATTAGACCATATGTATCATACGTAGGATTTCTCTCCCACAGAGTATGTGTCCTAAGACATAAGACGAGAGATAAAAGGGATTGTGTTTCATATGCTTCGATAATTGGATCAATCGTATATGTAATGCTACATATTAGACCATATGTATCTTATGCTTTAAGCATAATGAACAGGTTTCAAGCCAATCTAGGTGAGTGTCACTAGACAGCTATAAAAAAAATCTTAAAGTTCTTAAGAAGAACTAAAGATGTTTTCTTGGTCTATGGAAAAGTTGAACTGAGAGTTCAAAGATATTTAAATGTTAGTTTCCAGTCAGATATCGATGATAGTAGATCACCGTCAAGGTACATCTTCACTCTAAATGATGATGCGGTAAGTTGGAAGAGTTCCAAACAACCAACCATTCCATATTCAATGATCAACGCAAAGTACATTTCAATGTCAGAGGTAATAAAAAAAAGTAGTTTGGATCAAAAAGTTCATTACTGAACTTGGAGTGGTTCTTAGCATTATTGAACCTATAGTACTGTACTATGACAATAATGATGTTACTGCACAAGCAAAGGGACCAAGGTCTAATTAACGGTCTAAACATGAACTAAAAAGTTTCACTTGATCAGGAAAATAGTAAAGCAGAAAGACGTAATGTTGGAGCAAGTTCCTACAGAAGAGAATCTTGTAGATCCTCTTATCAAGTTATTGCCCCAAAAGAGACATGATAGACATATGAATGGTTATCATATTAGATATATACAGGTGATTGGATTTAATGCAAGTGGAAGATTGTTAGTTTATGTCATTGCAGCCAATCTGTTGATTGCAATTTGATGTATGACGCTATTGCTTTATAAATAAAAGGCATTCTTTATCTTTATATATTAAGTTAATTACTTTTGACATTTTAATGTTGAAGGTAAAATTTCTGAAATAATTACTATACAATTGAAATTATGATAAGATCATGATTATAAGGTTCAATTTACATTTATGTATTATTCCTGAATGTTTTAGTTGTAGTTTTATCAAGTCGGAATATTGATAAAATGGTAAAACTAGCATATATCATATTTGTTTTTTATGAAAAAAGTAATTGATCTCATAAATTAAATTATGAAGATACTTAAACCAATGTGCGAGAGCTTGTTAGAGAATAAGTCATTGAACTGACCCAACTATGAGGATCCTAAATGAAATATTACTTATTTGTTTGTAAATTTACTCATAATGATGATTATATAATTGATCCTTAGAATTGAGATTATTAACATATCTCATGTGAAAATTATCGTGTTTTGATCCTACTTATGAACTATCCTAGGATAATTCAGTTGGTAGTACTTGAATGTAGTATGAATCATATGGAAATAATTGAGTAAGTCAATAAAGGATTCGTCACTTTAAAGTAACTAGAGAGAATGTTCTACTATTTTTTATTAGTATTAATTTATGGAATTCTCTGACTAGAGAAAATTGATATTTGAAAAGGTGCTTTCAAATATCAATTATTAATTAACAATAATGAACATGATTGGATATAAAAGAGTAGTTCCTATATTTATACTCTGTTCAATTGGAACATTGAATGACGAAAGGATTAAATTATACATCATAATTATTTATTGACATGTTTAGTCAAACTAATTTGACATTCTTGATATTTGAGTGGTCATGGCATGTTACTAGATATCAATCTTAAATAAAAATTAAAAAAATCTAATGTTTTTCCTATAAACAGGGAATTAGCATAAGGAAGCTAGCACTCTACCTTTTTCTTCTCAAGATTGAGCAACTGCTCTGTGGATACTATTAGAGGTTGAACACGTAAACAGCTTATGGTCGACATATCGAAAGGGATTTCGACAGGAAAATCGAATTAGGTACATTTCTTATTTATGATTCAATTTAATTATTCAATTATTAGGATTCGATAAGAAACTGTAAAAATTGTATTTTTTTTGCTAAGCCCGTGAATTGATCATGGTTGATTTTCAACAATATAATACTACGGGGACATTTTATAATCAATGTCTTATTTGCTATTTATCCTTCGGCAACGTCGTGTGCCGACTAGTTTCTCTATCTCTAACATAAACAAAATGTTACTAACTTTTTATGAATTATTTTAATAAAAATGACTATTAAAATCATATTGAAACAGTCAATAAACTCTTGTTACATATGTAAAACATGCCAAGACTTTTCAGGCACAGCTCTGAAACAATCTTTCTATGAGTTCTGAGTGGAATTTTAACTTCTCCAAATAAATCATTAAGGAGTCATTGACCTAAGTAGTTTAATTTCATACCAATAATCGTTTGAAGACTCATCGTATGGGCCAAGTGAATTTTCCACAAGAGCGTCTTTTCCTCTTCTTCCCAGTAGCTCTTCACGCGTTTTCAAAGTAACATGACGAGTAATGACGTTTGAAACCACATTGAGTTTCTTGTGCTGGTAAATGCAGCATTTGGAATCAAGACGAGGCGAAGAAATGGGGGGAAAAAAATATTGTTCTGATAATGGTCACCTAGCATGAAGAAGAAGCTATAGCCGCTGCGTTTAGAAGAACTTGGCTATTCAAAACTAGCTTCTTAATCGTCATTAATTCTTGAAATTTGGGTGAAGTAATCTCTTGAAATGTGAAAAACACTTCGTTGGTGAAAAGTAGAACTAGTTTAACTTATTATTTCTCACTAATTAATAAACTCAGAATATTTTAAGCCCCCATCACCATCACCATGCATCAGTTTACATTACATTTGTCATCTTCCAAGGCATAAGCACACTATAAATAGATGATCTCGCGAGGACTGAAGAGCACAAATAATCCGCCAAAGGGTACGATGAATTTGTTTCTCTAATTTCTTTAACTATTTCAATTATATATAAGGCAATCCCTTGATAATTACTTCTGGTTGCTTATGCAGGCATGATAAAGTTCTTGAACATCTCAATATTTTCAAACAGATAAGTAACAGATGGCGATTCCAATTGTGACTCGATATTTGGCGATGTTCATCATCATCATCACGGTACTGGGTATGATCAGGTCAGTCAGGGGAAGGATTCAGTGGGAGGAAGAAGCTTGACAGTCGTCTTCTCTTAAGAGATCTATTGGTGCACTCGAGTTCAAAACAACCCACATCTGTACGGAGTAAAGAATTTATGTATCGCCGAAGAGCACCTTCAGGAGCAGATCCTCTGTCGAAGTCTATAGACACGATACGACTTCGTTCACGATTTCCTTCATAGGCGCCTGTCAGTTGCGCCGTTTTTAAGCCACCCACTAAAGTTAGAAAGCCACCTTTCATTTATGACGGAAGGACGTTCCAAAGTCACCACATATTTAACAGAAATAAACAAATAAGTAGAAAATGAGACACAATAAAAAAACGTTAAACAATTAGGTCAATTATTATTATTATTATTATTATTATTATTATTATTATTATTATATCCTTTAT
>JANZLH020000032.1:28211-40022 GCA_026770325.2 Erythroxylum fimbriatum | reverse complement strand
AGTTTTTTTTTAATCCAATTCACTATGGGCAACGACATTTTTTCAGGGTGGGCAACCTCTATATATATATTTTTTTTTTCTTTTAAAAAAAAATTGAGGGTGGGCATTTGCCCACCCTCACTTCAATGTAGCTTCGCTACTGATCATGTGTGACATATATTTAATACAGTCACTCATATCTAATACCTCACTAACATGAATGAGAAATGAATTGTGACAAACAAAGATGATACCTGTATAATCTAAACTATATCACCTTTATTTGTAGTTCTCGATTTCTCTAACCTTTATGCAAAACTGCATAAGAGAAATCTTATTTTTCTCTCACCGAATGCTAAAAAACATTAGAGAAAACTTGATTTCTCTCACCAAATGCTAAACTGCATTAGAGAAAACCTTATGCTTTCTAACTGAATGCTAAACTGCATTAGAGAACCTTTATGAGATTAAACATTTATCCCACTATGTCATGTTAAAGTCCATGGATATACTTATTAAATTGTTTGTGTCCTAATGATATAGACCTAAGGTCAATCTATATTTGGAACCTTATGTTCAATTAAGAGGGAGTCTTCACGTGGTTTGTGAATTTGATGTTGTGCATCCAATTACATTCGTTAGGGGGAGTTTAAATATATGACAAATAATGTCAAAAAAGGGAGAGATTGTTAAGATATAAGTTATGATATTTTATTATTTAATTTTGAGCATTATTTGATAATTGAACTTAGTTGGACTTATGCAGGACTCTTTCAAAATAAGGTTGATCTAATTTAAAACCCTAATTTATATATTTTGGGATAATGACTATATAAGGAACCATAATTCTAGAGATTTGTTTAATTATTTGTTGTAGTGTGGCTGGGATTTACGTGTGTTGAGGGCTGAAGTGTTTTCGTTTCTGGTGAGAAAAAACGATAGGTTTTGTGTGTCTTGACTGTTGGAATTTTAGGGTTACTTTTTGATGATGTTCGATAGTTAATTGGGTCAAGACATCATTTTATTTATCGCTGATTTTTTTGTCAAGATATTATGTGATTGTGTGGAATCTTTCCAACTGCGTTTTTCTCTAGTCTTTGTTGTTGATTGGTAGTCTTGACAGCTGTGGTTTTCTCTTGGTGTTTGCATGATTTGGCTGGGCAATTTGTGATTATGTGGAATCATTACTGCTGCGTTTTTTTTTTCTATTGTTCTTACGTGACTTTAGTGGGTTGCGTAATTGTTCATGGCCAGCTACGTTCTTTCATGTTCTTGAATAACCATTGAGGTTGATGTGCCTGTTTTTGTGAAAAAACTCCATAAGTTTTTCATGTGGTTGAAGCTCCACCGTTTGCAACGTTTTGATGGTGAAACGTTTGTTTTATTGGTGATTTTTCTGCTACTATGTGTGAGATTTTCGAATGATGATATATTGATATTAAAGCTCCACAATAAATTTTTCATTGGATAACTTAGTATTCTTTTGTTGATGAAGCTACATATTTAGGGAAGTGTTTTTAAGTGTTTTTCTTAGTTTATGGCTTTGTTGATTTAATATCTTGAGTTGTTCAATTATCTTCTTTATTATTAAACATTGTTGTGAAAATTCTCTCTTGAGATTAGCACAAGGTGTTCGTGTTATTGAGAGTGAAATTCTTTTATGAGGTGTGAGAAGAGGGATAATGTCAAGGATAAGGTGAGTCGGCTCTGTAATGCCTTAAGTAAAACTATTGTTGTTCTTTGGTGAAAGTGATTAAACTGGTTAAGAGCCCCGCAGATGTAGACAAGGTGTACCGAACTGTATTACCAAATCTCGCGTATTGATTTGTTTATTTCGCTTTTTTTTTTTTGTGCTAGAAAATTTATAAATTGCTGATACAATTGCTTTACATCAAGCAACCACAGATACAGTTAAAAGCAACCGCGGCAAAACCAAGTTTTTGCAAAACTACATCCTTTCCAACCTAGCAGTGACGATTCAACACGCAACACTTGAAGGTGTATTCTCTTTCAGATTCTCTCAATCCAATTGAATCAAAGTTCTCCAATATTGCTTGACCAGCCCAACTAGTACTGCTTGATTTCTTAGTGAATTTGAAGGCTGAAGGGAACTACGTTTGCTATAACGCTTATCAATAGTATACACGTATAATACGCTTATCTATAGTATATTCATTATCCACTTGTATTAGTGTTAATATAAAAGGAAAAAACAAATAATAGTAAGTGTCTAATTAACTGAATACATGGTGGTGCTATACGGTTTTACACCATAAAAATTACAGAAATCATTATCTAAAAAATGTCAAGTGATTGTCTTCTTGCTTCCTTATGAGCTTTCTTTTCTTGTTCTTAGCAGCTGCATAATTCAACAAGGCCATCACACCACTATACATATCATGAAAACAATCTATCATCAGTACATGGTTTGATTTTGATCGGATCTTTTGTTGAAACTCCCTCTTCTCATTCTCTCCTGGTGGTAGCTTGATATGATCAAGTTCCCTAGATCTGGTTACAGGCCTAATAAGACTAAAGTCTGGCTATAGTTCACCAGCTTTCAGAATTTTCCTTCCTTCATGTCCTATTTTTATAATATGATAACTTGAGCTCGTTAGAGAGAGGCCAACGATCTCCAAGAGTGAAAGTACTTGACTTTTCTAAAATACACACCAACTTATTATTGCAGTCACAAACTCCCTTTAAGGTTTACAAATAGAACTGCCAAAAACTGACCCCCCTAAAAGGTAGCAGCCTCACATTTAAACGTACAATAACTTATTCAAACATAACTACTCCGCTGCATGTGGCAGTAACTAATAGTAAATATATAAACTAAAGACAACCATAAACTATTCCTCGTTCCTTCTGCATTTGATGCATAAGCAACTTTAGCAGCCAAGTCTAATTCTGGTTGTTTAATGATTATAACATAGCTAAACTTAATACCTTCACACCATAAATTCAGTAGGCCTTCGTGATTGCTAAAAGTATAGATACCGTCTGCAATCACCGGAAGAAATGAGGGAAGGAACATATAGCTCATGCATAGGTGAAAAATATATAGAAATCTGACTGCTTTCTCACATTGCTAAACTGTAAGTAGCAGCCAGACGAGTACACGCTTTTATTCCAAATCCAAAGCACTCAAGATAGTACGACTATTAGTTGGAACTGAGACTGCATTCTGCAATTTTTTCCCATGATTTCAGCGTTTTGTCCTGAGTGTCTGTTTTCCACAATTGAAGGCAACTTATCTTGAAGGTCAGGCCGTTGATGCTATCATCAATAACTTTTTCTTCAGCTCTTTTCTTCTCATCATCCGTTAGTTCCCCATAAAATACGCTAAGATGAGGCATATAAGCTGTAATGATACCCAAAACTAATTGTTAGCAATATGAAAAATAGCAAAATAACGAGCTTCTAGTTTGAGGGATTGATATGCACAAAGTCCAAAAAAAGTAATTTTTGACTTGCAATCCACAATACAAGGAGTCCAGATCTTCTGTCCAGTTTTTATGGTGTCTTATTGTGTCCAATGAATCTCAGCCATTTATTTATGCAGATCCCACATTTCTTTATGTAGAGCCCACGCGAGACCCGCATAAATAAATGGCTGAGATTCACTGAACACAATAAGACACCATAAAACTGGACAGAGGATGAACATCAACCGTATTTTTCCATAGTACAAGGCAGATGGTAAGTTTCTCTCATATCCAAAACATATTTTTCCAGGATTTCTGCAAGTAACACTGTAAATCTAAGACTAAGCAATAAATTAGCATTAGGCATGCAAGTTGACAAGCTGAATCCTTAAGAGATTCTGAACTGGGATGTTCAGTAAATATCGGTCCGTACACAAACTCCTCCACATCAAACCAAAAACTAGAAACAGAAAATGAAGCTACAAAAGTTTGATAGTCGCTTTGTCATTTTCCAATATATCAACATCTAATTCCTACATTTTAAGATCAGCAGCAAAAGGATGAATATATACAAAAAGAGAGTCCAAGCAGAAGTTTCTTTTATCGATGAAAATACCATTTAATAATTAAGTGTATGTTTAAAAAGTCTAAGAAACACTTCATTCCTATAGCAAGGAAGATGCCTATGAAGCAGAACCCAAGAACTTGAAACGTTGGTTTAAGCGCAGGCAGCATCAGTTTTGGCATACACCTCTGCATAAAAAAAGCATCAAAGCATTTTCTTTCCTGCTACTTACACAGCCATCACCAAGAGATGCAGAGATCCTCTGGAGAGACACTACTTATATACAGTTTGAGTTCAAAAGATGACATAAGTTCGAGAATTAAGAAGAGGGAAAAAAAAATCTTTCCCTTGGTCGAAGAACTTACGAGTAGGGTGCTTGTAGCCAAAATGTCCACTACAATGTTCTCTTGTTTCCATCACCTGAAGTGAAAAAGGCAGAAAACCGAGATGCTCACTGCATCAGAGGAAAATAGCAGAAAGCCAATCCATTCTGACATGTGGGGTAGTTAATCATTAGGTCAAAAGCATTGGAAGATCAATTCAGACAACAAAATCCAAAACACGTAATAAAAATCCAAAGTTGGGATTTAATGGAACAAAATTAGATTCATCCAATAATATGTCTCCAAAAAATAAATTAATTAATTATTAGCATCCACAGGAAGAAGTGACACAAATTAACAACAACAAGCATTTTTGCATACCAATAAATGTTACGACGAAGTCTCACCTCAGAAGTCGGATGAAGTAGGAGGAGAACGCCACCACCAGTTCCCGTCGCCACACGATCAACGGTGGCAGTATAAGCCTTGAGTCCCTCGCAAGCAGACCGAAACTTGTCCAAAGCATCGTGCTCCGTCAAAGCGATGGCTCCGACAACAGTAACATGTGGCTCAAACTGGGGTCCACCAAACTCCGATCCCAGACTCTCTATCAACTTCTTGGCTCTGGATGCAAAGTCCTCCGGTGGCATTGCCCACAACGAATAATCGTGGTTTTGGGTAGTCGTTATTATAGTCGTTTCGGGGATATCCATAAAGATGGAGTAGATGACAGAGACAAAACTAGGAGACTCAGAAAGGCTTGACGAAGACCAGAAGTGAACCTCGTGTCTCTATGTGGACTAGAACTGACTCTCATGTCTGTTAGGTAGATTGAAGAATTAAGCTTTGATTTGTCAAACATATCAAACTAGATTTGTCAACTAGTGGCTTTCTTTATCCATGAAAGATATCGAGTACAAGATAACTTCCGTTTTCATTTCAAAACAAAAGTGACCTATCAAACCTCCACCATATGTCCCTTGGGTAGATTAAAGAATTAAGCTTTGATTTATCAAACATATCAAACGAGATTAGTCATCTAGTGGTTTTCTTTATCTATGAAAGAGGTCGAGTACAAGATAACTTCCATTCTCATTTTTAAAACAAATGTAACTT
The DNA here is from genome assembly GCA_026770325.2 of Erythroxylum fimbriatum. Taxonomy (NCBI): domain Eukaryota; kingdom Viridiplantae; phylum Streptophyta; class Magnoliopsida; order Malpighiales; family Erythroxylaceae; genus Erythroxylum; species Erythroxylum fimbriatum. The sequence goes on along the minus strand of JANZLH020000032.1, from coordinate 34,611 downwards.
TTTAAACCGCCACCGTTTTACCTTACATCAAGCATTTTCTATTTAAGACTAGAGATTGACGATGGAGTGTCCAACCCTATTTTAAGATTTTCAGTGATTATAGACAACTTTATGATTCGTGGGAATGATAAACAAGTGAATAAGATAGAAAATTCTCTTATGGAGAGATACATGACCATGTAGTGTACTACAACTCTATAAGTCTATGTAAATGAGAGAAGGAATGTATGAAAATTGAAGACATATACGGTCAGTGTACGTGCCTATGTGAAGATACATGATCATATGTGGAGGCCGTGTAACTCTTCGTAATTGTGTACAATTACGAATGAGGCGGTGCTAAAGATACACAATTGCTTACACGATCATGTAAGTAACCATATATAGTGCAGAAAACTTATTTTGTAATATAAAAGAGAAAAAGACATAGGTTTTTATAGAGAATACGCTTATAATGTCCAAAAGTGATAAACAACATAGAGAGGGCTAATAGTGTTAGATTTTCATCCTTGTTTAATTGTTTTGGGGTTTGGTTTGAGTGTTTATTGATTGTGTTATCAACTTTGGTTTCAATCCTAAAACTTTGTGAGACAACTTGTTGTTAGGTGAGAGATCAACTTTTGTAAACCTTTATTAATTTTAGTGGAATTATTTGTCAATTTGACCTGTAGATTTTTCCTCTACATTAGAGGGTTTTCATGTAAATTTTGGAATTTGTTTCGTCATTAGGTTTCTTATTCTTATATTACTTTGCTGCTGCAAGATGAAAAGTTTTTTGTTGTTGTTGATATTTGATTGATCTTTGAAAGAGTTGTATTATTTGTCTCCCAACAAGTAACATCAAAGCAATTGTAATGGAAGGTAGAAATTGGCAAACTTTATCAAAGATGGTGCAATATTTCAACCTGATTCATATAAAATAAAAATAATACCTCCAACCATATTGTCCAAGTAATGCTTGAGAAGAACCACAACAATCAAGAATCTCTTGAAGTCTTGAAACTCCAATAAAAAATCCTCAATCACAGAAAAAATTCTAGTTTAGCCTAACGTGTTTATGTATCGTACGTCTTGATAGAAAACACATATTATTTATGTAGTCTAAGGACTCATATATATATACAAATAACTTGATAACTACCCACCATCAAGGTAGTTATTTAACTGGAGATAAAGGCCTTATTTTCTCTCTAACTCCTTCAACCATCATCCTTATGTCTTGCTATCTCATATCATTTAAATCACTTAGGCCACTTAACAGAAATATAAGATTAAACGTAAACCTCCAAAAATTTATCTAATTGATATAATAAATTTATCAAACTTTGATAACGGTTTACATTCTCCCACTTAGCTTATGTGATTTAATATTATAACAAGAAAGCAAATGACAGAATTTGCAATCAATATTTATGGTCAAATTAACCTTCAACCATCATCCTTATGTCTTGCTATCCCATATCAATTAAATCACTTGGGCCACTTAATAGAAAGATAAGATTAAACGTAAAACTCCAAAAATTTATCTAATCGATAAAATAAATTTATCAAACTTTGATAACGGTTTACATTCTCCCACTTGGTTCATATAATTTAATATTATAACAAGAAAGAAAATGACAGAATTTGCAATCAATATTTATATCCAAATTAATTGCATAAAATTAAAGAAATTATTATCTAAATGTATAGAAATTTGTAAAGAAATCCATGAATAACTTCCTACAAGTTACTCTAAGTCCAACTTGATGTCTCAAAGAAACATATAATATGATATATAACTTGAATGCGCATAAGTAACATATGTCAAAATAGTTATAAGTTTGTACACAAGAAATAGCAATGATCATAATGCAATATCCAAGAAGATCAGCCACTAATTAGCCCTATGCATTTTACATGATCCTTAAATGACTCAATCAGTATTCCTTTAGTCAAAGGATCAACAATCATTAGCTCTGTACCTATATGTTGAATAGATACTTCTTGACTCTTTATAAGATCCCTAACCACAAGATACTTTATGTTAATATGCTTACTTCGACTCATATTATTCTTATTATTAGCAAATGAGACTGCAAAGGTATTATCACAATATATCAACAATGGTCTTGAGACAATATCAATGAACTTTAAACATGTGATAAAATTCCTCAACCACAATGTTTTTTATGAACATTTATAGCAAGCAATATATTCAGTCTCCATATTCGACAATGCCACTATTGACTGTTCCATACTCCTCCAAGATACAACAGCTCCATTAAGAAGAAAAACATATCCTAAAGTAGATTTATTTGTATTTTGACATCTATCAAAATATCAATATGAATGCCCAACAATCTCCAATTGATCAGAGTAATTATATATGAGTTGGAAATCCTTGGTTCCTTTTAGATATCTCATAACTCATTTAGCAGCTTTCCAATGTGTCAGACCTGGGTTACTTTGGTTTCTTCCAAGCATTCCTATCGCAAATGCAAAATCAAATCTTGTGCAAACAAGTGGGTACATAAGACTTCCAACTGTTGAACTATATGGTTTATTTTTCATCTCCTTTTGTTCTATAATGCTTTTGAGACATTGAGACAAATTTAATTTATCCCCTTTAAAAATAGGTGATCCTTTCAGAGTGCATTCTTAAATATGAAACCTTTCTAAAACTTTTTCAATGTAGGCCTTTTGAGATAGTCCCAGAGTCCTTCGAGGTTTAGCCCTGTGAATTTCTATGTCAATGAAATAAGAAGCTTCACCCATATCCTTCATTTCAAAGTTTTGAGATAGAAATTGTTTTGTCTCATGTAACAAACTAAAATCACTACATGCAAGTACTATATCATCTACATATAGGATTAAAAAAATAAATTAATCGAATGCCACTTGTTATCTTGAAGAAAAAGACTCCATATGAAATGATGTTCAATAACGTACCCAACTATGATCATTTACGTACTTTTGGATGTTTATGTTATGCACATGTTAATAGTAAGCCACAAGACATGTTTGCACCACATTCATAACCAGGAATTTTTGTTGGATATCCTCATGGCCAGAAGGGATACAAAGTGTTTGACATGGACAAAGGGAATATTTATGTGTCTCAAGATGTCTGTTTTCTTGAAGACGTTTTTCCATTTTCTTCTACCACACAACGACCAAGATCAATTGATTTTTGTGTTCAACAAAGAAGAGCTAGCTGAACAATCCAATCCACTAGTTACACTGCCTAACTTGTATCAAACTTTGGACGAAGAGTCTCATGAATCACAATCTACAAGTCCATCTCAACCTAATGGTCATGGGCAAATTGGATCAAATATTGTGCATGACTTGGACACAGAATGATGACTCCGTTCAGCAAGCCAATGGACCTGAAGTTTCACCATTAATTTATGATGAGGAACCAAACATTTCGGTAAACAATCATGCAATTTTGCAACATGCCCGACCACAATAAAATCGCATAGTATCCACACGACTTAAACGATTTGATGTTCAGCTACCACCCTCTCTCTCCACAGACAACTAGTCGTTTCATGCTCCCAATCCTTCGGCTAATTCGACTGTACACCCTTTGTCCAACACTATTTCATATTCTAAGTTATCTCATGCTCATCATGCTTTTCTAGTAGTCATCTCTTCTATAGATGAGCCAAAAAACTTTTCTCAAGCAGTTAAACATAAGCATTGGAGAGATGCCCTGACAAAAGAGATTAAGGCCTTAGAAGTTAATCATACTTGGCTCTTAGCTCCTTTACCAAAAGGGAAACGTGGAATTGACTCCAAATGGGTATATAAGGTGAAACACAATCCTGATGGTAGCATTGAGAGATTCAAAGCATGATTAGTGGCCAAATGATTTACACAAATAGAGGAGGTGGATTTCTATGAGATATTTGCACCAGTAGCAAAATTGGTTACAATTCATTGTTTGTTAGCAATTGCTTCTGTCCAAAATTGGCCACTTCACCAGTTGGATGTAAATAATACTTTTCTCCATGGGGATTTGCATGAAGAGGTATATACGAAAATTCCTCAAGGGTTTGGTAAATAGGGGGAGATACGCGTTTGTCGTCTTCGAAAGTCTTTATATGGTCTACGATAGGCATCTCGAAACTGGTATCAAAAATTTACTGCAGCATTACTCGACATTGGGTTCTATCAATCACATGCGGACCATTCTCTTTTCATATTCCATAATGGTTCATCATTCCTAGCTGCATTAATTTATGTGGATGATGTGAATATTACTGGCAACGATCATGTTCGTATTGATAAGTTCAAACGGTATCTTGATCACAAGTTTCATATAAAGGATCTTGGCAAATTAAAATACTTCATTGGCATAGAAGTAGCTCGCTCTCCTTCAGGCATTGCTATCTGCCAGAGAAAATACACCTTAGATATTTTGAAAGAAAGTAGCTTATTAGGCAGTAAACCTGCTACCTTTCCTATGGAAAGTCAACACAAACTTCAAATCAATGATGGTGAACTTTATCCGGAACCTAAACGATATAGAAGACTCTTAATAGTAATATAACCGTGAGAATTAATTTTCTGATTACTTTCATTTTTTAACAATTGATGCTTACATCAGTTTAGTAAGGAAATATAACCGAGAATTTGTCATTGAACATGCATATTACATGATACATTCTTAAATGTGCTTATTCAGCTAAATGAGCAATGTAGTAATATGAAAATATATGTGATTGCATATAGACGAGCACAACGAACGACCGCTTTCAGATATTGCTGAGACTTTAAGGAAATAAGCGAAAAGGGATCAATTGTGAGTAATTTAAGATAGTTTCATCTTCATCTGTTCTGTTTGATACTGAATTGATATGATATATGCTATATGAGTGTATTGAAGGCGAATGTCCGAGCTGTTGGATATATGAACCTGTTCTATTTTTGAAACTGTTAAGTCCTAGTTGTGGGTAAATAGGCATGTTTGGAAGGATCTGCAACTGCTCATGTGACAATTCGATGTCTCATGTTACTGGTACTTTGGTAGATCATTTGTTAATGACACTTCAGTATCTCCTATTATTGAGACGCAAGTCTCTTTTGTTCTATAATACCAATCATGGTATCTCCTGTATGAGTCCCGTTGCCCACTTCTGTAAACGGATTAGCAGTCATCTGATTTTGTATTCTGATACATGTTTGGTTTTGATATAAACAAAATCATGTTCTGATATGAAGGGTTTATACCCTCTTCTGATATTCAGTTCTGTTATCTATACAATTTGTTCTGAAATTCGTTATGTCTGCATTTTTTGTTAAGACAAACCTTTAATGTTTGCTTATGCTATAACTTGATTCAGTATTATTAGTTGTCAGTTTATGCATAGTTTAGTTATTATTTACTAAGTGTTAAGTCAATTATAATGCATATATTTTGGATTTAATATTTATTGATTTGCAAAATTGGTATTCATAAATTAATGGAATTATTTGTTAAATGCTCACAGGTGGTTGTCAACACCAAAAAGACGAAAAAGGATCGAAAAGAGAAAAAATATAGACAGAATCCCAAATCTGCAAAAATTTCCAGAATCCATCTCCAATTAGAACACAATTGCCCAAGATCTTTTGGACTTCTTTTCAAGACCTCTTGCACTGAAATTAGAAGACTAGTTGATCTAGACAAAAGGAAGACAACGATTATGAAGAGATTCAATTCAAGAAGAATGCTTATTGTTTGCCGCATATATTCATATGGGTTTAGGTTTAGAAGAGAATAGTAGGTTTTAGAATAGGTTTAGTTTAGGTTATCGTCTCTTCTGTCTGAACTGCCGCCCACATCCTTGGTTTCTTTTATTCTTCATTATTCGAATATTATCAACGCATGCACTCTCCTCTTGGTTATCGCACATCTGGATTTCCTTCTTGTTTTCATTATTCAAACCCATCGCAGATCAACGCACTCTTTCTTTAATTCCTTGGCTGCTGCAACTTTTTCTCTCCTTGCCCACGCCTCTGGTCTTCAACAGCATCATCGCATCATTCTTTTCTTAGCTTTGCCGCACCTGTCTTTTGCTTCTGTTTCCTGGAGCCCACAAGTATATTATCGCATGTCATCTCCTCCTAAGGTTCCCGCACATTGATTCTTTTATATTCACGTTGTTGAAGTCTTCAAGGAGATCACCGCATACTCATTATTCCTTGATTGCCGCAATTCCATTCACTTAGCTATTATGATTTAATTATTCTGGATTTTTCAACTAGTTAATCTTAGACTTTAGTTAATTTAATTTTCTGGTTTTTGTCTTTAAGTTTCTGCATAGATTTCAATTAGGGATTTTGTTAATTTTAATAAAGACCAGTTATGGAGTTTGTTTATTTTATTATTTCTTTTGATTTCAATTTAATTATGGTTTCGATTTGTGAT
>JANZLH020000032.1:0-10499 GCA_026770325.2 Erythroxylum fimbriatum | reverse complement strand
CGGAGACGCAGCAGGTGGTCACCGCACGGACGGCAACGGAGGAGGACGCCGGAGGAGAGGAGAAGACGATTCTGGAGTTGCAGGCCGAACGGAGGAAGACGCGCGCCCGAGGAGCAGAAAAGAAGGGAGGAGCTCGGTTTTAATTTAACTTTACCAACCGAATTTTAATTCAATACCGACCGAAATTTTCGGTCTCCAAACTATTCCCTCCCGTCAACTTCACCGACCGAACAACAATTCCGTCTCTATTTCCATACCACTACAATTCGGTCAGTATTTTTCCGTTCCTATTAGACTATTTTCGTGTAGTGTTCTGGCATCAAGTGACTTTAATAAGTTGATTAGTTTAGAACTATAAATAGTTACATAATGTTTCATCTTACAAAATGAGAGGAAAGAACAAATTTTTTATTGCAAAGATAGTCTTGTTTTATTATTTTTATTACTGTAAGATAGTCCTTTTTCAGGGTGTAAACAACTCTTTCTTATATAATGAACACATCTGAAGCATGGGTTTTCAACAGTCAAACAATAGCTTAATTAGGATGAGGGTAACAAGTACACGAAATTAGAAAAAGGATCTTATTCTTCGTTCCTCATCAGTTCTTTGTCTTCTTCAGGTAGAATGCTTCTTGTTCTCCGGTTTAAGCCTGACCCTTAGTTTCATTCGAGTCCACAAAATCCTTAGGCCTGTAATTGTATCTGTTAGCAACAAACACATAGATACAGAAGTTGATGAAACTCATCAAGGCTAGCAACCAGAAGAACAGATTCAGATGATTCCTGTTAAGATTGTTCCCTGCTAACCAGCCTCCACTTCTAGTAATTCCTCTGGTAGCGCTGTTCACTATATTAACAAGTATGCTACTAAAAAGGTATCCAAGTGCCATGGAAGTCCAGAGGAAGCAAGTAGAAAGGGATTTGAGAGCTTTTGGTGCTTCTTCATAGAAGAACTCTAGAAGACCTACGTATGTGAACATATCTGCAACTCCAAATATAAAGTATTGAATCGCTAGCCAGTGTATTTTCATGGGCAGTTGCTGAAATCCAGGCACAGCGTCGAGCATGTTGTGGTCTCTGGCGACTCCTTTTCTTTTCACTTCCACCAGAGCAGCTGTGGCCATGGATAAACAAGAAAGAACTAGGCCAACCCCTATGCGCTGAAGGTGAGTTACGCCAGTGGGAATGCCTGTGATCTTTCGTAGAAGTGGGACGATTATTCGGTCGTACATGGGAATCAAGATGACAAGGAAAAGTACTGGGATTATTGGTATAGAGGCTGGTGGTAGGTTAAAATGTTTGCTGATGCGGTTGTCCATGGTTCGACCTTGATAGATTGAGAAGGTTTGGAGTTGTGCTAGGCAAAGGGTCATAATAATTGTGCAGCAGAAAATTGGTAGAACGGAAAGTAAGATTTTTGCGTTTTCGACTTGTGTAACCCTGCATAATTTCCATGGACGTTGAGTTTCAGGCCTACCAGTTTGCTCTGCAGATGCCGTTAGTATGGCGGCTTTGTCCATCCACCTGAAAACAATTTTCAATTGGTGAGATGCATACTTTTATCCCAATGACGCGTTAGTAATTAAGAGGGGGATAACCTTAAAGTATCGGTATGAGGTAGAAACTCCGTATCCATTGCCTCTTCCTTGTTACTAATCTCGTAGAGCTCTGAAGGGTCGTCAGGAAGTTGAAATTTTCTGTTGAGGAATGATGCAACATAAACCTGAAGGGATCAGAAACAAAGAATGAGCAGCAGAATTATCAGTTTCTTATCCACGTCTTCCATAATTATTACACCTTGTAGATCGACTGGTAGAGACGGCATACCTGTATAATTTCCAGAAGCACGCTTGATCCTCGAACGACTTGTATGCGATACATTGGCAGTCCAGCTACAAGTGTGGTTACTCCCAAGAACAAGGCAAGAGCACAGATTGCAAATCCCCAGTCCCATCCCTTGTGATCTTGAACCCAAACAAGGAGGGTTAATCCAACAACACCGCCACAGCACAACGCAAACAAGACATAGTTAAAATAGCTGGACATCTGCTGGTCCTCTTTTGGGTCTTTCTCATCAAATTGATCAGCTCCATGTGCAGGGACAGCAGCCTTGATTCCAGAGCTGCCAAGAGCAAGCAGGTATAGGCTAACAAAAAATAGTGCAGCTTTTCCACCTTCAACATGCTTGCAGTGAACTGCTGGATTATACATATCGCAAGCAGGCGGCCGCAATTTGGAGTAATGAGCTTGAACTGCTAGCAATACAAGTCCCTGCCTCGCAAGTTACATCATACGTTAGAAGTTGAGAACTATATATGTACGCTACTCCATGAACCTTGAGCATGCACGCACTGTTTATTGTTCATTGCCATCTCCATTATCACAAAATATATGTTTTGTTTGTAAAATAGTGGACATGATTGATTGTATGTAAAGTTACATGCTTACAACTAACTCGAGACATCCTGAAATTATCCCAATTTTCAATCTGCCAACGTAAGCGTCTGCCAGGAGAGCCATCAGAATAGAGAGGATGTAGGAAACACCCATGAAGTTGGTTAGCTCATTAGCTGAATCTAGTAAGTCAAAGTGCATTGTGCCATAGATGTAAGTCACCAAGTTTACTGCCAGTGCTACACTCGACATGTTTTCCAATGCAAAGGTGGCTGCAAAGAGAAAGAAAACAACAAAATCAGCCATAAAAACCTCTTACTGAAATTTGTATCGCCAGATTAAGCCTGGTTCAATAAACTACAGTTAGATATATGCCTAATGGGAGAATAGCAGTTCTTGGTCCTCCATGTCTGTGCCTCAATGCTTGCCTTCCCTTCCAGTCCACCTTTCCTATAACAACATCGTTTTTCTCCTGTAAACCAGTCAAAAAAGGATCATTCATGAGCACTGAAAACTTTAAATACGTAGCTAGAGATTGCAATTGTACAAGCTTGTACAGAAATGCTAGTACCATGGCACAGCACAAGGTTGCTAAGGTTCCAACCTCAGAAAGTGTAAAGACGGAGATCAAATTTGTGGCATAATAAAGGATGAAGCTATTGTTATATAAGGTGTTCCTTGCGTTTTCGACCGTTTGTACTTTTTTTTTCATTTTGTACATCTTTTCCTACCTAAACAATTAAGAAGCTTGGTCTATTGTTCATGTTCAAGCATATGCAAGGTCGTTGGACAATGACTTGGATCCTGAAAAACCAATAAGTTATTTGTATGTCACATCTAGAGTAGAACACTGTATAAGCCATTTCTAACTTAATTTTGTCTTCCTCCTATGATTTTTAGGACTCAAACTTCTATCTCAAAGCAGAGGAAAAGATTTAATCGAGTAACATTTTCTGATAATTCCAAGTGCTAACTAATTCCAGTGAGTCAGTGTCAACAATTTCCCATTATTTTGTCACTTGAAAGTGAAACCTGGTTAGAAATATGAAATGCTACACAAGGCCAAGGGTAATCGTTGATAACAGACATTCTTCATCTGCATATATACAGCATTAAGTATAAGCTTACTTCTCATTTCGCCGGCACTTAGATTGTGACAGATTGATTCAAAGGCTGATTTCTTAAGCATATTGAAGCACTAAAGTCTATGTAAGCGTTTCAGAACTTACTGACTCCATTTTCAAAGAAAAGTAGATGATGGCCATTTTCTTTGTTGTAAATATCATGGTTTTAAATAATGTTTAACTGTATTAGATTTAGATCATTATTGAATAAAACTACAAACAATAACAATAATACTGACTTTACCACCTTGTACATGAAGTCAGAACTTGGTTGAACTTTACCACTTTCCAAATTTTTAAAGAATGCGTTTTAATCTTTTTTTTGCCCCCCTGCATATGCAGTCTATTAGAATTATTGTCTATAATCGCATCATCTTGTTGATAGAGACAATTAGTAGAATACCAGCAAGTATGACATAAAAATACTTTCAATGCTTTAGCCGATCTTTCTCTCTTAAATATCCTTCACTTCCTCCACATATTTGTCTGGTTCCAGGTCAACTGAAAGACTATTTTGGCCAAACTGAACATTTCTTATGCTAAATGGAGTGGGTTGATACAGATTGAAAGCTCTAATATTACCTATTGTAATATACAAGTCGTACAGACACCCCTACATTTTCCAAGTAATATAGATACTGTAATGATATAATACTGAGTGGTTTAGAAGGAGCTTTGTTCTTATGAAGGAAAACCTGAAAACGGAACAGCCAGAACTTGAGTTTGACATAAAAAAAAAAAGTAAAGAGCTTGTCCGTTATGATAAAATTGCTCCAGTTGGGCCCAAAGGGATTGGCCACAAGCAAGCAAGAATGCAGAGAAGGGTTTTGGAAAAGAATAAAGTTCTGCAATATCAACCTGTATAATAACCAGAAGGAACAGTATACAGTGCCTCCATTCTAGAAGCTCACATCATGTTGAAAGAATGACAAATTTCAGCTAAAATAGATGAATCTGCTGGACAGGATAGCCCAGTCCTTTAGCAAAAAATTCTTAAAAGAAATCAAATGAAAATAAGATTATGATATTTAATGTGACTATTAACTATGGAAACACAAACCAAACAACCACAATGTACAGAACAAAAGAAGGAAGGATTTTTATGCAAAGAATGTTTGAGTATGCCTCACGTGCGGAAAAGCTGACAGCAAGAATTTGCAGAAATACTTGCTCAGTAATTCAATAAAGAATACTTCAATCGCAAAACAATTTTCCCTTTGTCCACCCCAAGCTTAGCTCCTGTTACCAACCAATGACCTGGAGTATCCTGGGGTCCCTTCAACATTTCGCTTGTGTCAACAATTTTAACTAATTTTCCTATGTTGCTTGAACTATCTTCCTTCTTCTCAATCGCAATTCTTTCACTTGAAGTTGATGAAGCAGCTCCATTGGGCCGAGGTGCAGATGGGTTTGAAGGGCTATGATCCCACACAGACCGCCTTATTGTACATCCTGGGACTTTTGAGAAGAGGAGCTTGAGGTGTAAGACATTCTTGGCACCAAAATCCCAAACACCAAGCTGAGCTCCTGTAACGATGTGAACACCAGAGAGGTCTCCAATGGAAGTGTCTGTGTACTCTATCGGTGCAGTGCTTACATGGGAGAAGTTTTTCCATTTGATAGGCTCGAACCAACGGCTATCCTGCTCCTCAGGACCTTGCCACTTGGGTGCACCTATGGCCATATGCACATCCCAATGTGGTTGAAGGATTTTTGGAAGGGACACAAGATGCTGCAAATGGATGGAGAGTCGGTTTTGCTTGCTGCCCTCTAGACTAAGTCTAAGACCAGTAACTGGTCTACGGCCAATTGTCACCTGCATACCATCCATATTATGGCATTAGAAGAATTACATTCATGGTCACAATTCTTAAGAAAAGGAAAGACATTATCCTAAAGAAGACAGTCCAATCATGAGGTAAATGGGGAAAATTAAGAGTCCTATATACATTGAGAACAGTTGTGAAGAACATAATTCAGGTTTACTAGGAGAAATTTTTAGGCCTGAGAAGTGAGAATCGCAAAAAGAGGTAAGTCTACAAGCTGATTTATTATCTAGCTTAACTCTATGGAACTAGAGGCTGACATTTCATATTCCAGGGTCAATATTTCAGAGATGTGGCCCCTCTGTACTCAAGTAGCACCACATTTGATGTGATTTTACTCCTAAAGATTCCCAAAATGGACGTATCTTACTGATACTAATCATCAGGTTCTGACATAAGTAGCAACTTAAATTGCCCGAGTTTTCTGCATAGCTGATTGCTTGCAGTTTACATTGCACTTAAAAAGTCCAAAAGCTTCTCTCTAAATGCTGGATCGTGGTTATCTTTAGTTAGGCTCTTCTTAGGATACTGGTTTCCTTCAGCGAGTCAATTTGAGATTTCATAAGCATCCATTCAGGAAAACAAATCCGGGAATCTCTAGCAGGTGAAAGCAATGCTTTCCAACACTAGTATCACAAAAAAGAAACCTAGGTGTTGATTGAACTCAGATGCAGTTTTCATCATCTTTCAGCATACATTGCACCAACTCCCATTTTCCCCTTTTTCTAACTTGAAAGGGAAACTCTTGTAAACAGAATGATCCTATTGACGTTAACTTGTATCACAACAATAATGGCTACAAAACAATCACCTGATCTGGGCTGATATAAAGCTTGGGCCCCATCAAGCTGAACTGAAGTGACTGGCAAACAGGCTCCTTTCTTTGAAGGTTATTCTGTTCTGGAGCCCAAACTCGAGCAATTTGGAAATCCAGAAAGTATTGCAGGTCCTCAATAGGAGGCTTGTCTGGTAGATATTGCAATTGGATTTTAGTGTTCAGGCCAAAAACAGAACATGAAAGCAGATTATCAAATGTGGCAGCAGCAGCTACATGTGAAATATAAATCTTACTATAATGAATACACAATGTTCTAGGTTATTCTTCATTATCAACGACATGAAAAGGTTGTTCTATCTGCTGCTGAATTTGTTAGCCTAAGGTCTTTGCAAGAAGACAGCAAAACTGGTGGCAGCAACAGAACCAGATACATTTACATTTTCCGTGTGACCGTGTACCACATTATATATAAGTTCCCAACAAAATGAAAAATTTATATTTCACCTTAATGGCTACCAAAGTTTTTCTCAATTTAGACTCTTGATTATTGAATCTAAATTTATACTCTTGATTATTGAATAAAAAGCTTAAACAGCCAAAGGATTATATTTCTTGGAAAAATGATTAAAAATCATTAAGAAATATGTTTGTGTGTGTTCAACATTGCCCCACTAGAACAGAAAAAAGATAGAAAATGAGTCAAGTCGAGATTTCAAAATCAGAGAATGAACTTGAAAGTTTTGCATACAAACTTACACTCCAAGTACAGCTCAATTGCCCGAGCCAGATGTTTTACACCAGGCACTCCTTCAAGGAGTGAAACAATAGGTGTAAATGTCATGTTTATCACATCTGGTGCCATCTGTATATTATTTGCCCACTTGGAATGACTTTGCTCAAGATCATCACCTCCTCTTCTCCTAAAAATGACAGTTACGTCCTGCAGAAAGCAGTAAATTTTTAAGACTTTTCACACTTTGACTCGTCAGAGAATGCACTTTAATTAGTTACAAGTTTTTCACATCAGCATGTTCTTATGATAACCTTGTCTTTGTACTTCAAAGCACCTGCACTTGAATGACTTTTGGAGTCCTGAAATCTCTGGTCCGCAATGTCTGTCACGTAGCTTTCAATGTCTGACACTGGCAAAGGAGACGACTGATGCTGCCTAATGTAAACAACATCTCTTCCACCAATAGTTACAGACGTGACAATATGAGTACCGTAACTTTCGATGAAACTGCAATAAGAAAATTCAATAAAAGAAAGAAAACTTCTGTCAATCAAAATTCAAGGTTGTGAAAACTTTATCTAGACATTTTGGTGTACAGTTTTCTCCACGTATAAATGATTAAAAGTGAATATTAACAAGGATAAAGAATTTGTAACAATATCTGATATTCATGGGAAAGATTTCAATGAACTAAGAACTTTCAGGATCTTGGATTTTATAAGTAAAAAGATGGACACAGGTTTGCCCTTCCCAAATCAAAGCATTTTCTGTAAAAACTAATTATATTGAATAATTAGGTTATAATTTCTTTTCTTTTTTTCTTCTTCAGAAGTTTCACATCACAAATTGAAATATCAAAAGAAACTTAAAGCAGAAGTGCAACTAGGTTATTACTATTTACCTTGCCAAGGATGCCGGATCCCAGGAGTAAGGAACAGCACGCTTAATTTCCTCGTGCAATAATAAAGACATATTTGCTAATTGGACCTTATACAAGGGAATGAAATGCCCAACCATGGCAAGGGATTTTGTGGCTGCTGCATCAAGTTGCCAAGAACCAGTGAAATTGAACATGCTATTGAAGCTTCCAAGCGGACTACCAATTGATATTCCTGATTTCTCATTAAATCTCGCTGCCATCTGAAAACAAAAGGAATTAACTTTCACAAATATTCTTAACAATGCATTCACGTAAAGGCCAAAAGATCCATGACTAAAATTGCTTGAAAGATACGAAAAGTTTGTCCATTTCCCAGTTTTGATTACATTTAAGCAATAGTACCATTGCTGCCATCATCTTTTCGTGTGGAATGGCTACTCTAAATTATTGAAACATATACTCTTTATTGGTTAACCCTAAGAATTAAACCAATATCAAGAATTATACCAATATCCAAGTAGGAGTAACAACTAAAAGAAAATGAAGACATGCACACACACACATGCAAAAGAGAGAACAAAAAAGAGATCTAATCAGTTTCAGTCAATGTTCTTTCTATAATACTCTATTTGACCTTGTTACAATAGAATAAAAAATTTGTGGTATCCTCACTCCATTGCAGGAGTAGGGAGTCTGGCAGCAATGAGCAATTTAGGGTCATTTTCAACGTAGTCTTCAAACATTAATGAATAGCAGACAGGCCAAAAATCCATAATAACAAAAAAGTTACTTCAGTTTCCTTTTTAAGGCCATTTCAGTCATATATGATAGTCATAGAATTCCACAAAACTTGGACTTGAGCACTCCCGAAAATAAAGTGAAAATTAACTAAAAATAGTTCAAATACACCCATTAGTTTTGGAAAATTTTAAATATTTCAACGATATGTTGTTTATTCCAAGGTAATGTGTCCTGTAATTGCACTCAAATAGGTCAAGACATACTCCCTTGCGATGAGTCACTCAAGCCTCGTGTCTCAACAATCTTCAACAAAATTTGACACTTAAGTGACTGAACGATCAAAATGATATTGCCATCCACTAAATGGAATTAATTGATAATGTCAAAACAAATCCATACACTACTCTCTACTTCTTTAAACATGAATCAATCTTTTGAACACTGTAAATGAACCACATCCAAAACTTGAATAGTTGAATACCAAGAGAAAAGTCCCCTGCTCTTGCTGTATATGGATGCAAACATAAAGTAACTAAAATTAGACAATAGCGACAGAAAAGTCTATCAGCAATTACTATTAGCCTCTAATAGCATTAGAATTTGGAATAAGAAGCTATGGTAAAGAGTTATGGTAGTCGTGACACTGCATTACCACGAACGAAACCTTACCAATTATCATAAAGTAAATCACAACCACAACAAGAATGGGACCGTATTCAGCAAATAATCCAGCTTTAGAAGATTCAGTATACCATCAGAAAATAGGGAATTCAAGCATTCCCAAATAAAAGAATAGAAAAACATACCAAAAGACAAACCAAAAAAAGAGAAAGAGAAAGAATCACCTCGTGGAAGCTGCAAACTGGGACTCTTTCGATGCTCCTTTTGCCTGCAGAGCATTCGATATCAGTAGAAACATTTGACACAACAACCCCAGGACAGACATCAAGATCCCTTTTATGTTCTTCATCCAAAAGCACTAATCTTGACCCCGGAGCTCCTTTGCAGTACAAAAGCCTTATATCAGATGTGACATCAAACCCACGTCCCAAAGCTTGGATTGAGTTGCTGAGGGTGGCGGTCAAAGGATCTGAGAAACCGGAGCTCAAGCTCATCTTCCCCTTTTCCTCTCTTTCTCTTTGCTTTTCATTAAATGGTGAGAGAAATGAGTTTTCTTTTTTCTGCGGGCAAATTTCTTTTTAATTTACTTTCATTTTTTGACCAACTTTTTTCATGATGTAAATTAAAAGCTATCGTAGTTGGGGTTGGGAGGTAGTTTTGGAATTAAAGACTTGAACTTTGCTTTTAGATTGTGATTTTATTCGGTGTTTTGGTTCATGTGCTCTAATGGCAGAGGATGATGTTGTTGACTGCAATAATGGAGTTATCCTAGTTGACTGGTTCTTTTCTCGGTTGTTCATTAATCTTTGCAATGCAGCCACATCCAATTACTTTCCGACAACTACTTTGACTTTCGACCAAAAAATAAACTACTTTGACTTTTTAGCATTTCCCCATAAAACTGAGAAAAAATATACAAGTATTGTCTTTCGCCGGGCCTGAGTGCCTAACCGCCTGAGTCTACTTCGGCAGGACAAGGCTCGATAAAAAGTATTTTCCGAGGGGAGCTTAAGGCGTGTTTGGTTGAGGAGTTAGAAATGTAACCAAACATAATGTAATACACTTCTATCTTTTAGTTGAGAGTTTTATGATGGAATGGAATTGGATAAAAGTGAAAAGTTCATATTACGTTCTATTTTATCCTAAACAGTAAAAATAATAAACCACCTATTCGAAAAGTTTGAGATGTAACATAAATTAATAAATACATACTACTTAATATATCATTAATAATTTTTTTAATACCAATTATTTCTTCTAACCCTAACTTCCTTTTCTCAGACTCATTTATTACGGTCCACAAAAATTGTATATAATTAATAATATTTTTATATTATTTCTCCATACCCTAATAATAATATTGTATATTATTAATAATAAATTGTATATAATTAATAATAAA
>JANZLH020000031.1:372813-393907 GCA_026770325.2 Erythroxylum fimbriatum | reverse complement strand
GATAAACAAGGCGACTTATCAGTACCGAGCAAGGACAAGTCGACTTACACATGGTACAAGTCGACTTACCTCTTACATATATGTCAAATAGGGATCCTACAAATTAAGGATTATAGTTTTTGGATCATTAAAGAGAAACCAACTTATTCATAGGCACTAAATCAGATTTTAAAATTGACAAACACAATGATTCAGAAAATCAAAGTTAAGGTCAAAAAAATCAAAGTTTTGGTTTCATAACTGGAATAAACATTGTGCCTTTCTACAAGCTACAAGGTATGGAAAATCTTAAACTTCTCATTCTATGGTCAGTTAAGGATGAAGAAATCATAAGAGAGGGAGATTGGCATCGTATGTACAGAGGCTTCAATTTGATAATAAATTCAATATCCGACTATAAACTAATATTAGACCAGGAAGGCAGGGTATTGTGAATAAGGAATAGATCTAGTCACTTTACAAATAAATCATGTATTATATTATTTAAATGTCTAGCTAAGAGAGTATCCTAAAACAAAATTATGTGGTTTAATAATAATTCGCCCAAAACTTCCTTCGTATTATGGATAACAATTAAAAACATATTGCAAACCATTGATAAGATAAAAGATATTAAATTAAAACAACCTAACATGCAAGATATGCCATCAAGCCCTTGATAATCACGGGCATCTTTTATAGAAATGCCATTTTACTCAAAAGTTTCTGAAATCAGGCATGGGTTATGTGAGAATTCAATGTTTTGGCCATACTTGACACTAATTCACAAATTGGGCTAAACAAGTTTGGTATGTTGACAAAGGTAACTTAACCACTTTTAAATTGATGCTAAGTTATGGTATATATGCCATTTAAAAAGAAACAGAATAATTTTCCAAAACTAGCATAGAAGCATTTAGACTTTTAACTTGAACATATTTATGTGGACAAGAGACCTGATCATATTTAAGACAATTTTAAAAGTTATGAGCAATGAACTTGCTTCATATTGAGGGTGTACAACCCGTAAGTATATTATAATATTTTCAAGTTATAGCACCTGAAAGTGCACCCTAATAAACATAGTTTTTGGCTTGTTGTATTGTTGGTTCCTCTAGTTTAGTTATGTCTCTACTCGCTCTAGCTTAGTAGATTTATTCATTGAGCCTAGGAAATGGGTTTCTTTAACTTAGCATTATATTTACTTTCTCCCGTCCGGGAAGTAGACTTGCATTGGTTTGTTGTTTTGCTTCTGTATTTATGTTTGTCCATTAACATATTTTATTCTTTAAAAAATTAGTATAGGCCCACACATATAAATAAACATTTATTAAATTTGTATAATTTATGTCATACTATTCAAAGGATTTAAAACATGTTATGCTTTTTAACTCATGCATGTACGTGGGATTGCAGTAAAACCTTAGAAACATCCATAGATTGGCTGTAGTTATTACTTATTACCAATTCGCCAAATAATCTCTTTCTGTCTTAACCTATTTTTGGAATAAATTTGATACCAAACAACCCCTATTATTATCTTAATGATATTTGTATTAATATCACTAGACCAGGGTCGTTCTTAACTTTTTATAGGCCCATGATGAAGTAAAAAAAATGGCCCAATAAATCTATAATATACAAAGATATAAACTTTAAAAGCATATTTTTATTACTAAAATTTAATATTCATACATAAGTGACTCAAGTCATAAGTCGACGTACTCAAGAAAATCCTAAATGATCATAACAATAGCTAATAACATCTTGAAAATGTCAACAACAATAAAATCACTAAAAATGATAACAGTAATAACAAAATAGTAGCAACAACAACCTAATAACAATATTAGATTTCAAAGCACCAAGAGAATTACACTAACAAGTACGCAAATGATTATGAAAATAATTTCTCCACACATTTCTAAATACAAAGTCATTAATAATAGTTTCAAGATCAATATTGTCTAATGTTTTCTTCGTGATACATAAAATAGTTAAATCATTCAACCTTTTTTGTGACATTGATAACTTTAAGTAAGTTTTCAATAATTTTAACTTTGAAAAACATTTCTCAATTGATGCTACAATCACATGTACAATCAATATAATTCGATAGGTAATTAAAATATTTGGATAAAAATTTGCAACTTTAACAAATTCAAGAATTTCAACTAATGACATTAATTCATTTGGCAAAGTCAGTGGTAACACTTTTAATTAAAAAAAAAGATCATCTAAATCCACATCTGACACATTACTGTGAGAAAAAAGTTGTAAAATTAATACAACATTCCTTTAATTCATTGTCATCCAACGACTTCAAATTTTTTAAATCAAATAAGAATCCAAAAAATACCTTCAAATATCATTAATTGTTTAAATATATTCTTTAATGAAACAATTGTATTCACAACAACTAGAAATTAACTAACTCTAAAGGAACCCTCAACTGATTGTATTTCTTCATGATTATCATTTTCATTAAATTGTCTTTTCCTAATAATACAACATCTAGTTGAAAATGTAAACTGTACATTCATCTTATATGTAAGACTTTTGACAATATTCATACTAAAGGTAAACCCTTCGTTTTTATATTTTTTTAAAAAATACCGTCATACCTTCTAATTGGTCTATAGTAGTATCAATGTATATAGATTTAGATTACAAATTTTTACTCACCATGTCAATAATGAATAAAATATCATACCAACATACTAAGTAAAAACTCAAAACTCTCAAGTACATTAACGAAACTTTTCCCTTCACTCTTTGACTTAGCATCATCACAAGATCTAAATGAAAACAAAGAGTAAAAACAATATCCTATGTAAAGAGAAAATTTTAACACCCTAAATAAAAATTGAAAAAAACAAAGAGTATTTTATGTTGATATCTGTGAGATGAAAGAAAGATAAATTATCAGAATAAATTTTAATTCGAATTATGATATGATTTATGTTTTAAAAATACTAACAAGAATTAGTTGAAAATTTTTTAAATTAAGAAACTTATTACAAATATAAAAAAGATATTTGAAGAATAAAACATGAAGATTCAAATAAGATAATAATGAGATGACTAATCTTGTATAGATTGGATTGTATTAGTACAATAGGTCTTATAACATTCATGTAATAGGGTTAATCAATTTATTTAAATTGTCATAATAATGATAATTTAAAATTTTGATGTTTAAAATGAACTTTTCACTTATTTTGTTATAATATTAGGTTAAGAAGTCATATTGTGCTAAAATAAATTTCCACATAAGTTTGATAAGATTTAATTGAAATAAATAAACTTTATAAGGTTTATGACTTTTTAAATTATAATTGTAAGGATCTTCTTCTCTTTTAGTATATACTACGTTTAAGCTTATGCACATGGGTGATTAAAGTAACTACATGTTATTTAATTAATATTCAATTCAAATTTATATACTTCATTTCTCTTATACAAATTGTTTATTATTTATTGTAACAAACATTTGTCAAATTATTTTACATTAATTTGATGAAAATATTTGTACATGATGTATAAATTATTAGTTATTACATAAATATTTAACACCAAATGGTAAATCTTTTAAGTGCTAAAAGAAAGGTGGATCATTATATACAGCGGATAAAGATATAATAAATGTATGTCCTTTCTTTTAAAGAAATATCAAATATTATGAAAATGTCATAATAATGATCTTTTTCTATTTTTAGTATACACTTTTATATAAATGTCCATCCATTCTAATATAATTACTAGTAAATCCCAATATAACTTAGTTTTGTTAAAAAGCATCCTGTACGAGATCTTATCTTACTCGTTTAAAAGTATTAAAATTTTTACTTTCCAAAAATCATCAACTTCATACAACCCTTTTTTAGGTCTAATTATATTAATGAAAAATGTCATTGTTAATAAAGATGTTAGCACATGCCTCTA
Organism: Erythroxylum fimbriatum; assembly: GCA_026770325.2. NCBI lineage: Eukaryota > Viridiplantae > Streptophyta > Magnoliopsida > Malpighiales > Erythroxylaceae > Erythroxylum > Erythroxylum fimbriatum. The sequence continues at coordinate 389,983 of JANZLH020000031.1, read as the reverse complement.
ACAAATTGAGATGCAAATAAAAAACTATATAAAAAGAACATGCTCTTTTCTTATTGATAGTTAGAACCGAACTTCTCTTTAGCCCTTTTCAATAAAACTTCAAATTTAGGACAAGAAATTCAATCACATTTTTCTTTTAAGCCAAGAATCCTTTTGGTATATATAAATATCTTGAATTAGATTTATTCACTTTTTAGTTTCTACACCTTTTAATGAATATATTTATTAACTTTCAAATTTTCAACTCTTTTAATAAATAAATTTTTAATTTTTAACTCATGCGCTCTTTATAACTCTAGGCCTCAGATAAGTATAGTGCTTGCCCTTGCCCAGGACCGACACTGCTAGATCCATGTTCTATATTATTTTTAGACATTGTCATAAATATGAATGTGCCAATTGTTTTCAAATATTAATGAAGCTAGCCTGGAAATGTAAGGGCAGTCCAAATCTATTGTCTGTCCCGTACTTATTCAACGGTCCATTGTGTCTCCAAATTACCAAATTTTCTAGGGTGGGCCTATAAATAAATAAAGTAAAGTTATTTTTAAAATTTAATTAAAAAATGTAATATTCCTTTAAATTTCTTTTGCTTCGGTCTCCGAACCTGTCTACTTACCGTTACACCGTACCAAAATTTAAATTCTCACCAAATCCACATCTTCGATTTTGTCTCCCAACGTACCTCAATTCACTCTCTCTCTCTCTAATTTTGATCTCCGGAAATGGTGTGTAGAAGCGCCAAGAGGACGCCGACGAGGTGCACAAAGGACCGGCGGGGCCACCAACGCCGCCACCGGAAGAAGTCTCCGTCGAAAGCGTCGGTTGCTTCCTCAGGCATCATCTCCTCCATCAACAAAACGATTATTTCATGTAAGAAACGCCTCGCCAAGCTCTTCTCGAAGTTGGCTCGTATAGGTACACCCAATAGCCGGTACAAAGGATATGAAGTCTTGAAGAAAAGATCGAAAATTTCGAGTGATCCAGAAGAAACATCACTAAAAGAAGGATTCGGAAGGGATGATAACGTTTGCAGAGTTTTGTTCTTCAACGAAAAGTTGCCGCCTTTGATATCGTCGAATAAGAGGACCGTGTTTCTTGATCTTGATGAAACCTTAGTTCATTCCAATGCAGACCCTCCTCCCCGAAAGTTCGATTTCGTTGTCAGGCCTAAGATTGACGGAGAGTTCATGAACTTTTACGTATTGAAGCGACCAGGAGTGGACACTTTCTTGGAGGCTTTGGCGGCAAAGTACGAGGTGGTGGTTTTCACCGCAGGTTTAAAGGAATATGCATCATTGGTCCTCGACAGGCTTGACTTGAAGGGGTTAATATCACATAGGCTTTACAGAGATTCATGTAAAGTGGTTGATGGTAGGTTTGTGAAGGACTTGTCTGAGATGGGGAGGGACTTAAATAAGGTGGTGATTGTCGATGATAACCCGCATTGCTATCTTTTTCAACCGGAAAATGCGATTCCAGTAAAACCTTTCATTGACGATGTTGAAGATAGGGAATTGTGGAGGCTAAGTAAGTTTTTCGAGGTATGTGATGGTTTTGAAGATATGAGAAACGCTGTCAAGCATTTTCATTAGCAATCGTTGTCCGGCCTTACATTTGGGTCTGTAATACAATGTTGTGTTCTTGTTCTTCTGGTTTCTTTTGTCTCTCCATCTTCTATAACCCGTCATTTCCATTTTACTTTGCTGATTTTTCCTTCGCTGTGTTGAACAAAGCTTGTTCAATTACAATCTAGAAAATAAAGTTAATTTACTTTTTCCTCTAATTGCAGTTCTTGATTTGTAGTACTGTGTTATAATCTCGATATACTTGAAGATTTCTTTGGAAGACTTGCCGGAGAATTCGAAAATGCATAAATGTTAATTTGGGGTTGGCACCAATCGTACAAAGAGCATTCTGCTGAAAGGTCCTTGATCAATGCAGAAGAGAAACCGAAGCAAACCACGTGGAAGTGATACATTGGCCGGTAATCGACTTGTTAAAATGTGAGGTCCGGCGGCTCTAACAGCCTCTTCCGCTGCTCGAGTTCGTTTTAGCACTTTTGATCAGTGCAAGTCCTACTTGTCCCAGGCTCAAGAATTACAAATTTTCAGAACATAAATTTATTCCAGGAATCTGGTGAAAGCCTGCAAATGCTGCAGGTGAATCCACATGCCTCAGAGGCATCTATATTATTTCCAGTGTAGATTCAGCAGATAAAATTTTAAAGGTTACATCAAAACTAAAGGGAAACAAACTATTTCTCATACAACAACCTGAAACAACTGCCGAGAACAAATGAAAACACGACATGGGTTCCAGTGAAAAATGTTTCATGATATAACTGGGAAAACAAGAAAAATCTAACAAAAAGTAAAGTTGGTGCAATAACATATGCATGCACAACACAAGGAAGGGATTCTAAATTCACCTTCTAATAGCTCCTTCCCCAGTATGTCCATCTTTTTGCAGGCTTTCCCGACGCAAAACATTTTGTACCTGAAATGATTTAACACAGCAAATGTTTTGATTAATGACGTCCACATGTTACTGTTAGCCTCTACTTTAGATGTATCCTCCTCTAGTTGAATACAATGACAAAGGCAGGATAGAAACAAGCAACACAAATAAGTTATATCGCTTTCTTAAATTCGCAGCCACTGCTGTTGGAATCTACAGATCTCCAACCTAACTCTTTTATCGACAATGCAAATATCCAAAGAGCTACAAAAGCCAGGTCAAAACCCCTGGCCAATATGTTAAATTACAGGTAATAAGGGGCAAACTGAAGGAACAATGAGACTGAACTTTCAGCAATCACCACTACCATTATGAAATTGAGCTTCACATACCTTCAGGGAGTTCTGGCTGGTCAAATGGGCTGCAAAGGGACTTGGCTGCACCCATTTCACCTTTTGTCCGTTCCTTCACATCCTTTTCCACATCCTGCAACATGACACAGGAGTTCTGTTAGCCCGATAAGATTTATTTGATTATTTGAACATACAGAAGATCAATTATAAATGGTGTTGAGCCACGTATCAAATATAAATGACATAAATAAATGCAAAAAAATAAAATTGTAAGACATAAAAAACCAGGTTTGATGCACCAAGTAGGTTGATTTTCTCTTCATATAAGTTCACAGCCTATCTATCAATCGAGTGGCATTCATAGGGTCAGAATCTATAACAGCGAGGTAGAAAATAAATTCAAACTACACTTCCGATATGATTTTCCCTCCATGACATTAAAGTAACAGACAACCAATTATCAAAACAATATCAAAAAGAACTATAAGTAAGCAAATCAAAAGAACCAATAAACATAGCATTGTAGCAGCAGAAGGGTCAACAGGTTAGCAATATTTGAAATAAAATGCTTATCTTACCTCTTCATCACACCAAGGAGCTAAGATCATTTTCTTTTGGCTAAGAGCTTCCCTAAATTCATCCCACGTTTCCACCACTTGAATGCAAGCATCTCGCTTTTGTTTAGCAGTATTAAATAGACTTTGTTGCACATCATCCAGCATATTCTTTAGTTGCTCAACCAAATTAGCCCTACTTATATCCACTTTTGCTCCATTATCACGACGAACAACACGTACCTGTAAAAAAGAAAGTATACATGGAATCAAACCATTCTTTAGCTACCTAAAAGAAAACAAGTGTGACAATATCCTAAAGGTAATTGTTCCACCGAAAAGAACTAAGACATCGGTACAGGTAATACTGTAAGTCAATGGTTCAATATGATTGTTCTTTTTCTTTGTTTGGTTTCAGATGTAGGCAATTTAATTAGATGAAGTGGAAATCCTCTTTTATAAGAATGTAATTATGCTGTCTGACTCACGTACACACTCTTAGTACTCCATAATACCCTAATCCCCAAGATTCAGAAACCAATTTAAAGATTGAGTAGAAAATTCATTAGAACCTATTTTAGCCGATTCCACCATAAAATTAGCAACAAAAATACTGTGAACAAGCAAATAAGGGGTTCTTCACCTGATTATTTGCCAAGTCTTTTGGCCCTATTTCAATCCTTAAGGGAACACCTTTCATCTCCCAGTGAGAATACTTCCAACCAGGTGAATAGTTTTCCCTGAAGTCAGCCTCAGCACGAATACCAGCCTTAGACAGTGCATCAACAGAATCAGCACAGGCATCAAAGATTCCTCGAGTATCAGCATCTTTGTAGGGAACAGGAACCACAATGACTTGTACAGAGGCTATTTTAGGCGGCAGCACCAACCCCTTATCATCTCCATGAACCATCACCATTACTCCAATCTTCAAGAACAAAGAAATAATACAGATGTAAACAGTGCTGCAATGGAAAGTTTTTGTAAGTATAACAATACTTTCAGTATTAACAGGTCATCACATGGCACTTATAATCCTGATTCAAAAGAAATGAACTTACTGTTCTGGTGCTATACGCCCAAGAGTTCTGCCAGACCATGCATTTTTCTCCCTTGTCATTTTCAAAGTTTATCTCAAACATTTTCGCAAAATTCTGCCCCAGACAATGAGAAGTTGCACCTTGTATTCCACGGCCTGTGTTGGGGATAAATGCCTAGCAATACGCTAAATGTGTCAAATAAAGATGGCCTATTATTCACTAACTACAGTACAGGATTGTCTATTGGGAAATATTCAGCTGGATATCTCCTAGTTATTATTGACTCCTAAAAGTTAGCAAATCAGATCACTTAGGATATTATGTACAGATATTAGGATACTATGTACAGATATTAGTTTCCTAGAACAGCCCTCTTTATTTCTATACCTATGTATTGACCTAGGAAGATATTGAGAATAATATACTTCTGTTCAGAATTTCTGCAAGGTATCAGAGCCTACCTGAACAGTCATAAACCCTAGCCGCTACCTACTGTCTCTGATCCTACCCATCTATGTCAACCATGTCCGACATTGCTGAATCCTCTAACCCATCTGTTCAAACACCTCCTCCTCATAATCCTACCTCAGATTTTCATTCCATTCAGATCACTACTATAAGACTGAATGGAGAGAATTTTCTTCGCTGGTCCCAATCAATTAGAATGTACATCTGTGGTAGAGTCAAGATTGGATATTTGAGTGGTGACAAGCAGGGACAGATCCGGAAATTTTTGAGTGGGGGCAAAATAATAATAAAATTTTTTATGGGATCAAAACTTAAAATAATAATATTTTAATATGAAATCCGTCCCTGGTGACAAGAAGGAATCTATGGTTGATGATCCTAAAGGAATATGCTAAAAATTGTATGGTTATGACATGGCTGGTAAATTCAATGGAGGAGGATATTAGCTCCAACTATATGTGTTACTACACAGCTAAGGAGCTATGGGACAACGTGAATCAGATGTATTCTGACTTGGGAAATCAGTCCCAAGTGTATGAACTAACTATCAAATTGGGTGAGATCCACCAAGGTGAGGACAGTGTTAATAAGTACTTTAATTCCTTGAAACGTTTGTGGCAAGACTTAGATTTGTTTAATGACTATGAATGGAAATACCCTGACGACTGTAACTATTTTCAAAAAACAGTAGAGGATAACCAAATTTTTAAGTTCTTAATTCGACTTAATGTTGAGTTTGATGAGGTTAGAGGCAGGATTATTGGAAGACAGCCACTTCCATCCATTAGGGAAGCCTTTGCAAAAGTCCGACGTGAGGAGAGTAGACGGCTTGTAATGCTTGGCAATGAAATCCTACACTTACTATTGAAAACACAGCCTTAGTTGCTGGGATGCTGCTGACCATACTAAGAAGACTGAGGAAAAGTCACGGGTTTGGTATGACTATTGCAATAAAGCTCGTCATACCCGTGAAACATGCTGGAAACTCTATAGAAAGCCTGCAAATTGGAAGAGATCACATGAAGGACAATTTAATAAAACTTCAGCTCACTATGAATCAAGTAAAACTCCATCAGCCCATGAGGTAGATGCTAGACAATTATCTCAAGAGCAGATTAATTACATCCTGAAGCTACTGAAACCCAAACCTGAATCCTGAAGTGCCCCTAATGCTTCTGTGGCGCAAACTAGTAGTGATTTTAAATTTTTAATGCCTTATCATTTTCCTTTCCATACAATTTCACTCCTTGGATCATTGATTCAGGAGCATCTGACTGTATGACCTGTTCTTCTAATCTATTTCATACTGATGACTCTTGCTCTGGCCATGAAAAAATCCGTATAACAGATGGACCATTTTCTGCTATAGCTGGTAAAAGTTCAATAACTCTATCCTCTAATATCTACCTTAAATCTGTCCTTCATGTTCCAAAACTAGCTTGTAATCTGCTATTTGTGAGCAAACTAGCCCGTGACTCTAATTGTACCATTACATTTTTTGACTCATATTGTGTCTTTCAAGAACTAGCTTCGAGGAAGATGATTGCCAGTGTTAAGTTGATAGATGGTCTCTACTACTTCGTTGATGACAACTTGAAGAATAAAAAGCTCATGGCTTAAGTAGTATTTGTTCTATCCCTGCGAAAGAACAGATTTTGTTTTGGCATAATAGATTAGGACATCCTAATTTCTCTTCTCTCAAAAGACTATTACTTCATTTGTTTAAATTCATGGATTGTTCAAAACTTCATTGTGAGCATTTTTTAGGACTCTAGTCTTAGAATACTAGACTTTGCTAAATTATTTCTATATATCTGTAATGTGCTTGGCACTACAGTATAGTAGTATAGTATTGTTCCCTAACCAGAGCAAATTTGCTCCTCAGAAGGTTGGAATATCCTTCTGCCTCTATCTTCACTCAATTCTTCTGTCTACCTCCCTCTTCTCTCACCCCGGTACATAATATTCCCCTCCCCAGGTACATTCGGTTCCCTAACTACTTTGCCACCTCAGCATAACTACCTGCCCTCCTGCCCCTGTTCTTTCTTCTAGAATAAACCTCTCTCTCTTCCCCTAAGATCCTAACAGCATTGCATTTTATCCAAAAGTCATATGACTATTTACCCTACAAAACCATATCAACCCTTCAAACCATTTTACTTAATTCATAGTGATGTTTGGGGTCCATCTCGTGTTAAAACTATTTCCAGGAAAAAATGGTTTGTAACTTTTATCGATGATCATACCCGATTATGTTGGGTCTATTTGATGCGTGAAAGATCTAAAGTTGCTCAAATCGTTCAAAATGTTTATACATGATTGAAACTCAATTTCACACACACATTGGCATACTTCACTCTAACAATGGTATCAAGTATTTTAATGAAGTCCTTGGAAAATTTCTTAAGTTTAAAGGCATTATTCACCAATCCACGTGTGATAACACTCCTCAACAAAATGGTATTGCCGAGAGGAAAAATAAACATTTACTAGAAGTTTCTCGGTCCATTATGTTTACAATGAATGTGCCAAAATACCTTTGGGGTGAGGCTGTTTTAACAGCATCATACTTAATTAATCAAATGTCCAGCCGTGTTTTGCATTATGCTACACCCTTAGATGTGTTTAAACAATGCTTTCCTGAAAATCGGCTTTACTCTACTCTTCCTCTTCGGGTCTTTGGGTGTACAGTGTATGATCACAACCCGACTGGGGGAAACTCAAAACTAGATCCAAGAGCTGAAAATTTTGTCTTTATTAAGTATGCTCCTAGTCAACGAGGTTATAAGTGCTACAACCCTTTAACACAAAAAATTGTTGTCTCCATGGATGTCACATTTCTAGAACATCAAAAAAATTTCCTTCGGGTGGAGAACTCTAATGAAGCGGAAAATTTTTAGAATGCTACTATTACTCCCAACCCCCTACCTACTGTCATTATTGATCATAATATAATTCTTGATAATGAAGCCAAAGATACTACTCCTAATCTATCCATGCCAAGAAATCTCGGTTCAACCACAGGGGGATAAATACTACTGTTCATTCCTAAGGAACGGAATGCTGAGCTTTGTGTTTATACTAAGAGGAAGACTCAACTGAGAAGTAGAGAACAGCCTACCTCAACAATGCAAAACCTCTCAAAACCCTCAAATAATGAACCTGGGAACAATTCAAGTAACCCATCTGCTACTTTACCCCTTATTGTGCCTAGTAATGATCAATCTATACCTACTGACCCACAAACTACCAGTGATATTTCTACTAATCTCTCTGTTGATAATTACCTACCCATAGCATTTAGAAAGAGGAAACGGACTATGGCAGTGTGGAAAAGCTGAAGACAAGATTAGTGGCTAAGGGGTTCACTTAGACCTATGGTATTGACTACCAAGAGACATTTGCTCCTGTTGCAAAGGTAAATACTATTAGGGTATTGTTATCCTTGGCTGTAAATTTTTAGTGGACTTTACATCAACTAGATGTAAAAAATGCATTCCTTAATGGAGACTTAGAAGAAGAAGTCTTTATGAGCCTACCTCTAGGATTTGAGGCTACCTATGGGAGAAATAAGGTGTGCAAGCTAAAGAAGTCATTATATGGCCTAAAACAGTCCCTTAGAGCACGGTTTGATAGATTTGGAAGGGTTGTGAAGAGCTACGGCTATTCTCAAAGTCAAGCTGATCATACCTTGTTCTACAAGCGGTCCAAGACAGTATGATATCTATTCTTATTGTTTACATAGATGACATCATCATAACAGGAGATGATGTATCCGAAATGGTAGAGTTGAAGAAGAGATTAGCCAAAAAAATTGAAATTAAAGACCTTGGACCCCTCAAATACTTCCTTGGAAAGGAGTTTGCTAGATCAAAGGATGGAATATTTGTGAATCAAAGGAAATATATTCTGGAACTATTGAATGAGACCGGATTACTAGGATGCAAGGCAGCTGATAGTCCTGTTGAAATTGGTGTAAATCTTAGACCAATTCAACCTGAAAACATTATTAATAAGGAGAGATCCCGGCAACTGGTTGGGAGATTAATATATTTGTTACACACTAGACTTGATATAGCATTTGTCGTAAGCTTAGTGAGTCAATTTATGCATTCTCCAGGCCAAGAATATTTGGATGTTGTATACAGGATACTACGATATCTAAAAGGAACTCCCGGACAAGGTTTAATGTTTCGAAAGCAGAATAATCTTCAAGTCGAAGTCTAAATTGATGCTAATTGGGTAGGGAGTGTGTTAAATTGTCATTTTTGTGCTAATTTTGGATATAAATCTCTTTAATGTGTTGAAATTATTATTCAAAATTAATGGACTTATTTCTTAATTGTTCTCAGATGATTTTCAACACATGAAAGATGAAATTGGATCAAAAAGATGCAAGGAAAGTAAAGACAATTCGAATTTCCAGCTGATAGAAAAATAATTGACTAAGCGTGGGCACGTGCAAGAAAAAAGATTATTTGCAGAATCTGATTTGAAATCAGATTCGATCCACCTAAGAACTTCATGATTTTGGGAATCAAGTTGTTGCCTTGCTGATAGGGATCCGCAACCTGAATATGTGAGGAGTGTATCTGTTAAAGATTACCATAGGAGGGAAGAGGGAGGACATTGAAAACCATTAAAAACACATTCACTGTTTACATTTTCGAAAGAGTTTTTTTTTTTACGTTCCCTCAACAGTTTTCTGGTTTTTAGGATTTTTCCTATTTTTCTGGAAAAAGACCAGGAATAGAGACTTTGTATTTTGCTATTCTTCTGTTGGTTTTTACTTTTGCTATGAGTAGCTAAATCTTTCTTCTTGGTTAAAGGGAACCACGTTATCATCCAATATGTGTGAGATTTCTAAATAAAGTTTATATCATTGATGAATATTAAGTGTCTTCCAAATTACTTTTCATGATTGATTTCTAGGGTGCACAACTAGGAATTAATTTGTTTAATTTATAGCCAGATTAGTAAGATTTGACGTTCAGTTTTGCTAATCTAAAGTGGCAATTAGGATTACCATCTTTAAGTTAGAATTTGGAAATTCTAAGAAGATGCTTAATTTGATTAAATGCATGTCGCACATGTGTTGTCTTATTCATTGGTTTCTTAGTTCTTAAAGATATTAATCAATTAAACTTAAGATCATATATAAGTTGTTGACTAATAAGAATGTTTAGAATACATGTTTCTATTCATTTAATCTTAAGAGAATACATCACCCAATGAATGTTTGTTAATGGACTGAGTTTTATATCGATGATCCATATTGGATTGATAACGTAGGTGACCCGAAACTAAGATTTGTTTACTGAATTTCCATATCTGATTATTTTTGTTAATTTTTGATTTCTACCATTTTTAATTCTTAAATTTACATGAATTAAACCCCCCCAATTTGTTTTAGTTTTAAACTCGTATAACCTTTACCGTTAAAATTCCTCATGGGAACGATCTCAACTCTTCACTTACTACATTTCTCATTGCTAGAGTTGATATTAATTTGGTTGCAGGCGACAACAGTACTAGAGTGCAACTGATAGAAGATCAATTTCAGGTTATTGCACATTTGTTGGTGGTAACTTGGTAACTTGGCAAAATAAGAAACAAAGTGTTGTTGAAAGAAGCTATGCCGAAGTTGAGTTTCATTCAATGGCACATAGAATTTGTGAATTTTTATGGATTGAAAGGGTACTAGAGGAACTGCAAATTCCTATTTCAGTTCCTATGAAAGTGTGTTGTGACAACAAAGCTGCAATTTCAATTGCTCACAACCCTGTTCTTCATGATAGAACAAGACATGTTGAGGTTGACAAGCATTTCATCAAGGAGAAGATCGAAAAAGGCTTAATTTGTGTTCCCTATATTCCAGCATCACAACAAGTAGCTGATATTCTCACAAAGGGATTACACAAGAGGCAGTTTAATGTTCTGGTTACCAAGTTGGCTATGGATGACATATACAAGCCAGCTTGAGGGGAAGTGTTGGGAAATATCCAGCTGGATATCTCCTAGATATTATTGACTCCTAAAAGTTTGCAAATCAGATCAGTTAGGATATTATGTACAGATATTAGGATACTATGTACAGATATTAGTTTCCTAGAATAGCCCTCTTTATTTCTATATATACTTGTATCTACGTATTGACCTAGGAAGATATTGAGAATAATATACATCTGTTCAGAATTTCTGCATTGTCCATGTCCAGTTGATCAGTAAGATAAATACCTCGACACTTGTTGTATAAAGTCCACCAGCAAACTTCTCCATCTCACTTTTCTTACCCTTTATAACAGGAATAGCCAAGAACTCTTCATATATGCGTCTGTATAATTCCAATATTTGAAGCACCTTAACATAGTAATTACTCTTAAATCAGTTATATATAAGACGTAAGATAATTAAAATCTGAATGATGAAAATTCCAAAACCAGAAAAATCATTCTTCAACAAAGATAGAAGCAAGTAAACAAGGAAAATTTAGAGCATGTACAGTGGTTACCAGAGTGACAAACTAGTTTCTGGTGAAAGGAAACAGAAACAAAGAGCTGATGGCCAGTTTAGTTTCTGTTCCTTTTGGCTTCAGGTCCAGCAATTTTGGTTTCTGGTTTTCTTTTATGGAGCATTGCAAAGTGTGGTAGTGAAAAGCACTTATTTGAGTAAAAGAATCCATGTTATGAATAAATTTAACTAGCTGGTCATCAGAAAGTTGTTGGTAGCCAACAATATCCAATATCCCATTGGAGATGAAAATAATAAGTCTTGACAAAGAATGAAACATGACAGTTAATTAAAGTTGTGGTAGGAAATGATTTTAAAGTAACAACAAATGTTAGAAAAAAAATTTGGCTTCGTAAATTCTTCTAAATATTCTTTTTTTTCATTTTCAAATACCATGGAACTTTAAAAAACAAAAAAAAAAGCAAATAGAAACTATATCAAACAAATAAAAACATTGTTAACAAAAACTGCAAACTGAGAATATACCAAGATGTGCTACGTGAAAGTCATCACCAAATAAGGAGTGAATATATACTGTAACTCCAAATTTAAAAGGTCCTTGGATAGGCTCCAATGTGATGTGAGATAAATAAAAGAACTAAAATTTTCAATTGATGGAGTCTTCTAGACTTAGTGAACTGACCTTTTTCGTGAACTTTGTAAGATAAATGAAACAAGAAAGAAAAATATTTTTTTAGAAAATTGTCACCATCTTAAAAGGTTGAGTTGAATTCCCAAATCTTATACCTCTTCATCAGCTTCTTCCTTTGTTGCAAATGCAGTATGACCTTCCTGCCAAAGGAATTCACGGCTCCTGAAAAGGTAGAGGAACTCATGAAGTGTTTTAAGCATACAAATGTGGAAGGGGTTAGGAGATACAGACCAAGATGTTCACTATATATCCGGTAAACAATAAACAAATAACTCATCCAAAAACTCAATGTGCATGTTGGTAACAATGGATGGTTCTCATATCTCCCAAAGAAAATGAAAATAATGCGTTCTTTAGCAAAATCTACCGGAAGTATCAATACAAGCATAAACCAAAAGCTTAACACAGCTCTGATGAAAAGGTACCTGAGAGCTATTTTTTAGCGTAACATGACACTTTAGATAACTTAAAACTTTTAAAAAAAACGTATGGACAAAATATAACCCAGAAGTTCAGTATTGACTTGAATCAAAATATCATACCTGATAAATGGAGTAGGATTGCTGAACTCCCAACGGACAACATTGCACCACTGGTTCAGTTTCAAAGGCAAGTCTCGGTGTCCCCTTATCCACTTAGAGTAGTAGGGGTACATGACTGTCTCACTAGTTGGACGAATCGCAATAGGAATTTCCAAATCAGACTTGCCTGATTTTGTCACCCAAGCAACCTAAAATGTAGCAATATATTTCATTTCTCTTTTTTTTTATCCCATGGAAGTGTAAACTTCTATAAGACATTAACAGGCTTATATAGATGCAATAATAAATGCAAAAGATATATCAACAAAGCAATTTAAAAACCAGAAGACACGCTCACAATTTCACTTTCTACTTTTCAGTGAACTGAAGTTGCAAACTTGTCTACAAAGTTAACAAAATTTTATAGATGGGAGTAGTGAATGTACACAAACATTTATAAGCCAACTCCTAAACGCAAGAGATAGATTTCAGACGAAAATATTAACAATAAATCTAGATAACTATGTAGCCAGCACAGTCCAAAGGAAAGTATTGCTCCCATAAGGAAATTTAACCATTAATCAACCATCAAGCAAAAATAACAGTATATTGGGAAAACAAGAAATATTAAAAAGATCCTAATTTGATGGTTTTATAATCTATACCGCCCTCTAAATATGTATGGAAAAATGCAATTTGACCACTTTAAATAAATCAAGGTGAGCCTTTAACTATCAAAGCATCTTTGAACAATCACAAAAGAAAGTTTATGGAACAAAAAGTAAAAAGATGAGAAAATTTAATTCTAACCTCTGGAGCAAAGCCTTCAACGTGATCCTTCTCCTTTTCCAAAACACTCGATGACACAAAGAGGGGAAAGTAGCAGTTTTTAATCCTCATTTTCTTTATTTCTGCATCAAAGAATGTCTGCAAATCCACATCATGGGAAACATCATTTGCCTTGATCCACTTGCCTTGACCCACTACTTATCAAGCCTCAAGAACATTAACAGATTAGCATAAAATGCAACAGAACAATTAAAACTCTCAGAAAAAGCCAGGAGCATTTCATTAAATATCTCAATGTTTTTACTGTTACTTGAGCAAACATAAGAAACCTATCAAAAATCCCCGAAAGAGATCTAATGTCACAGTTGATATCAAAAGCAGAAAATATAATGTGAATTAATCAGAAAAGGTATATACTTACTTGCATGATCTCCCAAATTGACATTGCCCATGGCCTCAATATGTAACAACTAGATATATCATAGTAATCAATCATCTCGCCATTGACAACCACCTACACAAGTCAGTGAAAAACAAATTGGCACCTAAATATTGCAAAACGTCAATAAATACATCACTCCTCTTTTCAGGATAGTACAAGTAATGGGACCAAAGTTTACATATATAGGTCTGTAAGATCGTGCTTAGCACAATCTCACAGAAAATCTCCTATTAGCACACACTAATAGCAAGTAACCGGTGAAATCAGTCCCATTCTTTGATTGTAACCTATCTCACGTGGAAAAGGGAGGGCAGAAAACAAGATCTCATTTCGATCTACCCACTTCCAATGCCAGGATGTCCCATTAACATCCCAATATTAAGCTAGAAGAATAACCAAGACTTTAAAACAACCCAAAGAAGGATGAAATGACTGTAAAGATGCGTAATTCAAAACATCAGTAGCACATACCTCGGAGTACCATTCGCCAAAGTTGTCTTCTTTTTTGAAGGAAAGTCCTAGACCAGTCTCTTTCTTCACCTCCTTCTTTTTCCCACCTAACATTTCGAAATACAGATCATTAAAAATGTACCCAACAAATAAAGCTCGTATTTTTCCAATCCACAGGTCGAGCAGAAGCCCAGATACTCACCTCCAGCCATTTTCTGCAACCTCAATTTTCACAAGTTACTGCAAATGACAACCAAAATGAGCTTCAACCACAATATAACAAAACATAAAACTGAAGGATAACATCACTTCAGCAAACATCAAACTAAACAAACAAGCACCAACAGAAGAACCTAAAAGAACTGGCCTATTAAAGGCTCCAAAATGGCATGAAACGAGAAAAGGAAACCTCAATGAACGACAAACCTTGAAACCCAATTCAAAGAGCTACGTACGGTAATAGAATATAAAAAAAGAATACACATTGAAGATGAATCATACCAAAGAGGCCAAGTTCCCTTCCTGTGCTCAACGTCAAATACACAATTGCGCGCTCAAAACATAAACCAAAGATAAGTGCTTTGTAAAACTCTACCCTAGACTAACTGTTCAGAAATTTGTTGGCTTCCACGGCGCCCGTTGACTTGAAACCTTATTATCCTTTAATTTAAATTTAATTCAATTTCATCTCTAATTTCTTAATTTTAATTACAAATTTTAAATATTAAATTATTGAACTACGATAAAAATTATGAAATATTATTTAAAAAATTTTGATCTATTTATATATTGATTATTATGAATCTAATTAATTAAATTATAACAAATTTACTTTTTATTATTTTACCGTATATTATTTATAAGATTAATTTTATATTCATTTTTAAATTAATGAATTGTGAGTAAATAACAGTCTAGCAAGTGATAAGGTTTCCAACCAATATACCAAAGAATCTAATTCCAACACTAACAAAGACAAAACTAGTTTTAGGAACGAACCTGATGATCTAAAGGTCGCACAAAATAAGTGTGATATCCTTTTGAAACAAGGGCTTATTGAGCCCACAAATTAGTGTATGTTGTTTGTTTATAACCTGTTGTGCCTATATAAACATACCATTGTCTTCAATTAAGGCAATAGAAAAACAAACAAACACTAGTATCTCTCCATAACTTACTCCTAAAACATCCTTACTTCCTAAAAGCTTGAGTTGTCTATAATTATACTCTTTGGGTAGGTGTGAATTTTCTCTCCACTTGCCTCTCCAAAAGGATCTTGTACATTAGAAAATATTAAGACCAAAAGATCCTACTAAGGCAATACTAAGAGATCACTCAAAATCGGCTATCAAAAAGGCAAGCCTTGAGATATTTGCTACTTATTGTAAGGGGTTTATTTTCTCTGCTATCAACTATTTAATATTTTTAATATTATAATGTTATTAATATATAAAAGTTTTACCTTACAAGGTATAAGTTAGAATAATATGATATACTCTAAAAAAAGTATTGGAAAATCGGGACGATATATGACTCGTGCGAAATGCAATAAGTATAAAAAAAATTTCTTAACTTTTTAAAAGTCAAGATCACTTTAAATTCTATAACATGATTAATGTATGAATAAAATAAAACATGAATCATAAATTCGCATTTTATTTTATAGCTTGATCATTTTCTTGAAGTTTCTCTCGAATTGTTCCGAATACTAGTTTATTATAACTACTGTAGTAGCACATATGTCTGACCTTTGACGGTATCTGCATGAACGTATTGAAAGAACTCTGTTAAATCAATTATAATGTATTTCTGTTGGACTTAATTTTGGTTGATTTGTAAAATTTGTTTTCATAAATTGATGGAATTAATTGTTGAATGTTCACAGGTGGTTGTCAATACCAAAAAGACAAAAAATGATCGAAAAGAGAAAAAATATGGAAGAAATCATAAATCTGCAATTTTCCAGAATTGGAATCCAATTAGAACACAATCGTCAAGATTGTTTGGAATTTTTTTTTTTTTAAGTCTCCTACCTAAATTGGAACACAACCTAATCTGAGCAAAATCCATTGAAGATAATAGAGAGGTTTAATTGAAAGAGGAAACTTGGTGATTGCCGATACACATGGGTTAGGGTTAAACAAGAGGATATAGATTGTTTTCTAGCAGCTGCCGCAGGCGATTTTGCTTCTTGTCCTTCATTATTCACAGACCATCGCTTATTCTCTTCTTTTTGCGAACAGTCGCATCTTGAGTTCTTCTGATTTTGATTGTTCACAAAACCATCGTCGCACATTCTCTTCTTAAGATTGCCGCAACCCAATTTCTTCTGGTCTCTCTGATTTGCGTCATCTACGCTTCTCAGCTGCTGCATTCGATTGCTTCTTGTCTTTCATTATTTACAAACCATCATCGACGCATTCTCATCCTTTGGACTGCCGCACCTTGGATTTTCGCTATTCATGTTTCTTGAAGTTCTACAGCATTATGGCATATTCTCTTCTTGGCTGTCGCAATTTGTTTTAATTAGTTTTCATAGTTTAATTTTCCTGCACTTGCCAAGTAGTTTATTCGTATAGATTAGGGGATTTGGATATTACAATTTTATGTTTTCTTGTTTTCAATTTCTGCAGATTTCAATTAGGGATTTTCATTAGTTTCAATAAAAACCAGTTATGGAAACAATTCTTTTGATTATTTCTTTTGATTTCAATTTAATTATGATTGACTAAGTTTCTTATCTTGGTTGAGGGATCCATGTTTCATGTTATTATGGTGAGGTATTCTTAATCTTTTTCATGATTGTTGATGAACATTGGATAATTTCAGATTTATCTTTTTAATTGGATTTGCCAGTTTCTAGGTGCGCAACTAGGAATTAATTGATTCAACTGCTAGGTTAACAAAATCTGACGTTCAATTTTGGTAACC
>JANZLH020000031.1:362067-372713 GCA_026770325.2 Erythroxylum fimbriatum | reverse complement strand
TTCTCGTGGGAACGATATCCGCTTACCGCTACTACATTAATTTGTTTTAACGGAAGTGATTTCTTTTATATTTGGTTATAGGCGACAGCATCACCAAACTCTACAAGTGTTAGCTTCTCTGGAGCTTTAGCTTATTTATGATAGGATTTAGACCTTTTAGCAATTTAAATGAAATAAAACTATAGTTTTAATTAAACTTTAATGAGATATAATTAATTATAATTAAATACCAATTGGACCGAATAAGATTCAATATATCATATTGGTCCTTATTTATTAAATATTTCATATTTAACCCTAAAATTTCTCAAACTAGATAATCAAATTTAACTTTATTAAATTACTCTTTCTCTCTTCAATTATTCTTTATGTTTGACCTATTAGGTTTCCAAATATATTAACAATAGATAAAAATTACAACCCTAAATGATATTTAAGATTAGATAAATTAAAATCCATTAATTAATCTCTAATTATATCATTAAATAATTTTTATCCATAGGTTAAGATTAAGGACTAGTAATATATTATAATCACCTAAATATTATGATTGTTAAAGTAGTTTTGACTAACTTTTATGTGCATGATTTCTCTATATAATTCGATTATTTTATCATATAATGTTTTGATTAGACATAAAGCAAAGAATTAATGTCAACTATATTTGCATATAATCATGTTAGATCTCTATCATTAGTAATTGATTTAATTAGTGACATTTGAAAACTATTTCTAAAGTTTCATTTCACCTTGGCCAAGAATTTTTCAAATTAATACTAATCGAGAATAATATAAAATTATTCCTAATCACTTTATAGTTGCGAATCGTATATTAATCACTTAACTACTTCTTTATAATCGATGTTATATTCTTTGGCTATTGATTGAGTTGTCCTTAATTAGGATATGTCATTGATAGTATCAAAACATAGTAATCTCTATATAAGATACTTTAGAGATATCAAATCATATGATCCCTTATACAATCATCACAATGAGAATTTTTATAGATATACTAGTAATGTTCTAAATGAAATTCTCATATCGGCCCTATTCAGTGAACATGTTCTCTAACAAATATTCATACATTTGTTTAAGTATCTTCATATTTTAGTTTGTGAGATCAACTACTTCTTTCATAAGGAAGAAGTATAACTTATGCTAGTCTTTTTTATATTTTATTGATGTTCAATCTCAATATAACAATTTAGGGATAATACATAAATGGAATATAAATCTCATAATTATGATTTCATCATAATTTCATTTATAATGTATATGTATTTCATAGAATTTATCATATACATCTGAATATATATAAGATAAAGAATTCATTTAAATAAATATGTCACTAAAACTACAATCAATCGATTAGTTGTAAGATATAAACCAAAAGAGGGTACAACTTAAAAATACGTAACTTAACAGGGATCAATGCCTTAAAAATAAATTAAGATGAGGGAAACAAGGAAATTAGAGATTATGAATACAACAACAGTCATAAGCATTACAAATTTATTATGAAAATGTACTTCTCAACAAAAATTCAATTTATTAAGAAAATTATTATAATTGTACATAGAAAAGAACAAATAAATTTGTTATAGAAGATTTGGTAACTAGTAGCCAATGATAAGCTAACATTTCACCTAATATGTTTTGATAATAGTAAATTTGATGGGAATCGTTAAAGAAAGTAATAACTAATTTTTTAGGAACCATGGTGTTAACGATAATTTACTAGTCTTGGTTATAAACTTTTTACTTTACAAGAAGACTCTTAGCCTTAGAAATTTGTAACTTGGCAACGCAAGAGGGGAGGAAGATTTTGAGATAAGAATAGATAGACTAGCAACCATTATATTGTAAACCATCTATAATTTGATTTAGAAACAAATAAGAGTTTAAGTTTTGATTGTTGTTCAAGATGGAAATGTATTGGGTTGGGTTCAAGTTGCCTACAATCTTAGCCTATTTAAAATTTTTTATTTTGGCATAAACTTGACTCGAGATTCAATCAAACTTGAATCATGCAATAATGGAAATATATCAAGTTAAGCTTGAACTATCAATTATATGAGCCAGTTTAAGATTTTTATTTTGGCATGGACCTGATTTAAGATTCAATCATACTTGAATCATACAACTTGAACTTAAGCCCAGTAATATTTTAGTCAATCCAAAGCTCAATCTAGTCCAAATAATTTGATTTAAAATTGAGTTTAATTAAACTTCACTTAATTATACACTTATAAGAATTTATCAATGTTAAAACCACAAGTGCATGACGTAATTATAGCTAGCACATGCAAGTACGAGTTAATTTTGTGAGGACTGTAAGTACTAGTAATTATCCTTTTTCTATTATCTAACTGTCAAATCAAATTGAAAATTTTAATTAAAAATTAAAATAACGAATAAACTATGCTAAGATTGAATAATAATGAACTTGAGACAGAGGAAAATACTTGATGAATCCCCCTAAGAATCTTTGAATATTAACCCTTTATCATGCAATTAAATTATTGATTATTAGACCATGAAAATTTCTATCTTATGTTAATATCTTTCTTTAGATTATTAAAAACTAATCCATATGTTAATTAATAGAAATCTGTCTAGTTAAAACCTCTAGGATTGCATTATTGATTCATGACTTTTATTTTTAGGTTTGACCTTAATCCAAAGGATTTATGTCGATCTATCTCTAGGTTTGGATCCAATTCTTTCCAATTATGATAGATATGTTAATTTAAAAAGATTTTTCAATCTCAATCATATAAAATCAAATCATAAATTAATGTTCTAGATATATTAGAACAATAATATAATATATAATTAAATCGTAATAAGTCAATCAATATAATTGTATTAAATAAAAGATCAAATCATATTGTTATCACAACTTAAGGTTCATCAAACCTAAGCACTAAACAAATTAGTTCCTATCCATATAAAACAAAACCAAAGACAAATATGCAAAATAATAACTAGAAAATAAAGAAATCATAATTCTAAATCTCTTTTTTTTAATGGATCTCCTTGCAATCTTATGTATTCTTTGTATTTTCCTTGTTCTTTGATCAGAATTGTCGCCTCTTTATGTTTCTTATGACTTAAAACTCGTCTTCTTTTGGTTTGCCTCCATTCACGTCCTTTTTATAGTAAAAACTAGGATTTTTAGGATATACACAGTCAACATACACAGGCGTATGGGTGACTGTATATCTCCAAAAATACTTGAATTCATGATTTTACACAAGCACAAAGACTTACACAGGTAATATACACGGCTGTGTATATCAATATATACGAGCATGTAACTCTACATGACCAAAAACATAATTCTTCAATTCTTGCACATTTATAGGTACTTACATAGTCACTGTACATGGTCGTGTATCTTCAAGTTGCTTTAAATCTTTATTACATGTCATGAATTCGTCTTATTCTTCTCCTTTTGGTATATAAAGGCAATAATCACCTATAAACACACTTTGTAACATCCCACTACCATATAATATATACCCAAACATCCTGAGGACATTCAAGAATATATCCTATGACAATGATATGTTAGAGCAAACATAATCTCTTAAATAGCATCATAAAGAATACACATCCTTAATTGGTTCAAGAATCACACAAAAAAACATTGTCTTTACTTCCATGCAATTTCCATAATCGTATATGGCTTCCCACAATTGGGGGATGGGTTATCCAAAAGTTCCCATCTAATTCCTTCATTGGTTTTTCTAGATTTTCTCAGGACAGGTTTCGGGTCAATTTTGTATGGCCATTATGACATAGAAACTGAGGTTTATAGATAACATGTTCTTATAAACAAATGTTCCTATATGTCTTAAGTTTCATTAGAAACTAAATTTCATACAATTTTATTCATTATTCCTATAGTTATGCCCAAAACACTACAGACTATTCTCAATCAGTGACACAATCCAAAAACTCAAATTCATGCCAAAATTTGAAACTCTTAGAGACAGAACTAAAATTCGATTCCTTCATGCAAAAATATATTCATATGTCTTTAGTTTAATCTAAACTTAACATCATCCCATTTTCATGTCTATAGATACAGGTATGGCCAAAATACCAATGCATGTTTAGTAAAAACATTACAACTAACATATTCCAACAATTCTTCTTTCATTTTTCCAGTTTTTTTTACACTTTATACCAAAGTTAAATAGCCTCTTTATAGTTCATCAATTATCCCTCTATTAGGCCTGAATCATACTCCAATTCCTCATCAATATCCTCTCCTATTCCAGTTCAAAATTATTCGATTAACAGCTCACAAATTATCAAACCAGAAACTTTGACATTATTATGCATATAGTCCTAGTTCTTTCCCATTTCAAGAGCATTAAATTAAGATCTTTCTTTGGCATAAATCCACCTTCATTGTACTTCAAATCTAGACCTAATTCATCCATGAATCAATCTATATCCCACAATTTTCATATACCAAAAACAAAAGAGAAAAACTTCTAAGTTCATGCAACATTTTCCAGCACATATCTTCACTGATAACACATGCATTTCATTCCAATTCAAGCATCCTGCTTATCTCATGTGACATGCCATAAAATTCAGATTGTCACTTACTTATTAGTCTTTTAATTAAACTTCAGATTAAATCAAGTCTCCATGCAAGCAAAATTCATCACAAATTTAAGATGAAAACAGGTTGATTTTGGACAGCAAGATGAAGGTTTTTTTTGGCTATTTTGTGTAAGGTAAAAAGCTAGTTTTAGTGCAGCAATTTAGTTAGGGTTTAGGAAAAATACAGAGGAAATTTGAAGTAATTCGGTAGACAAAAGTGAGGGAATCAACAGAAACATTGCTGCTGGAATTTGCTCCATCATCATGCTAGGTGTCAACTTCTAAACTCACCATATGTCTTAAAGCATGCTAGCCATTTGTTCAACAATTATGCTGCCACTAATCCACTTATTATGTTGCCATTTGTCTCCTACTAATCAGTCCATATGTCACTCCAAGATTGGTCCACTTGTCACATACTAATTGATCCAATTGTCATTTAATTATTAGTCCATTTGTCATCAATTTACCTATGCCAAATGTCACTCAATTTTAGGCTTAATCACCCTAATTTTTCATGTATCAATTTATCCTACCACTTGGAATTTGTCCCAGTCCAAATGTACATTTAATCCATTAATCTCCCAATTAATAACATTTAATCCCAATTTACTAATTGAAATCCGAACATACAAAAATTCAAGACATACCAAATCATAATTCACATCATGATCACTTAACATTTTTCATACCCCAAAATAAGTCAATTGAGTGCATACGCTAACTTATAATGTGCACAAATATCAATTCGTGTATGAATGCTAATGTTATGCATGTATATACAATATTTAATCTAGGGTTAAACCCGAAGCATATTTCGAAAAAATGGGATATTACAATCATACATTAAAATTGTAACCAACCGACTGGAGCATAAACTAACAATAAGAATGAAAAAAGCACAAGAATTGAAATCAAAAGCATATGAATGGAAGTATCGAGTTCTAAGATGGAAGCGAAGGCTAGTTATAGCCATAGCTCATGACGGTCCACAAGGTGGCCATTCAGTTGTCAATGCCACGTTCAAAAAAGTATAGAACTTATTTCACTGGAAGCAATTAGATGAGGATGTGCAAAATTATGTGAAGAATTGTATAACTTATCAAAGAAGTAAATATGATCACTCAGTATACCCGAGGTTGCTCTAACCTCTTTCAATACCGGAAGGATGTTAGCATGAAATAAGCAAGGATTTTATTAAGGGAATACTTTTATCAAAAGGTAAATCTATCATTTATGTAGTGGTGGATTGACTAAGTAAATATTCCCGTTTTGTAGCTATTAAGCATCCTTACGCTGTCTAGGATATTGCCTAAGTATTAGTGGACCACATCTTCAAGCTGTATGGAATGCTAGAGGCTATAGTAAGTGATAGAAACCCCTCGTGTTTAAGCACTTTCTGGCAAGAGACATTCGTATTACAAAGAGTAAGTTTAAAATTCTCCACATCCTATCACCCCCAGAAAAATAGTTAACTAGAAGCAGTAAACAAAATATTAAAGATATATATCAGATGTTTTCACTGTGATTCTCCGTATAAGTGGACTGGATGGTTATTATTGGCCGAATGGTAACACAATGCTACCCACCATTACGCGATTAACTCCACTCCTTTTGAAATCTTATATGATACCCACCTACTATCAATGCATCATACTTCGTAGGAGAATCTTGCAATGTTTTAATAAATCAGACGTTACAAGAAAGGGAGGCAACTTTTCATATTGTTAAATATCACTTGAACATGGCACAATAAAGGATGAAACAAGAAGTTGATAAGAGGAGAACAGGTCGGCAAGAATGGGCATACCTTGTAGCTGATTGGAGGGCGTCAAAGCAAAAAACACGTTTTAAAGTAGTTGCAAAAGCATTAAGAGGAAGGATGTAAAATAAAATAATTTACATTGTATATGATAAGTTTTGAGAATGATTACACCTAATGCAACCAAGTTGATATATGTTCAATGAATTTGTTCTATTAAGTTTTATTTTATTTCTTAAACATATTAAAATTTTCAAATTTCAGCAAATGTCTACAAATTCAATAATTATTATTTAAAATTTCAGCAAATATTTTTCTAAGAAAATGGGCTAAAATCCAAATTCAACCACCTAACTAAATCTAATAACTATGATCAATGAATGAAGCATAGGCTCCAAAATTCTCCACGAAGATTCCCAGTTATCGTCTTCTTCTGTTGTGTCTTTTACTCAACTACATGAAAATAGAATTGTCATGCTTGTAATATGATACAAATCCAAGACCATTTTCCTACTCCCATTTCACCCGCATTTATACCACACTAGAAACAGACTTGTGCCCTCTAGTGATGAACTGAACAACGCTTGTATGATATAATCGAGGACGTACCTCAGTTTGGGTTTTGTCCTATGAAGATGAACAAGAGTTTTCTAGAATAATCGGAAAAAGTTGCGAAACCTACGAGATCTGATGGCAACTACCAGCATTTGGTTTCCTTTCACAAATGGATCAAGTTGGGTTTACAAGAAAAATTGAGGAAACAAGCAATTACCGGCGACAAATGTTGGGGAAAAGGTTGTGCTTACCGATTCAACGCAACCGACCGACAAATGTTGGAGAAAATTGTAGCACCCTACTCACCCAAAATTTGCAAATATTTTTCAGAATTCAGAAGAATACCTCGTCAGGCCAATGGGAGTATGCTTACAGCATTCAAGTGAAGGATAGAGATCGGGATCAGTTTGCGTCTGCATTTATGTTTTCCCTATTTTGTATTGAATTGTATATTCCGCATCTTTTTGTATAGCTTTGTGTTTTGAAATGACTCTAGTGTTTTGTATTTGTGAAAGGGCCCGAATGACTATTGAAAATTGTGTTAATTGAAAAGGTTTATGAATGGTCGTGGACCCAAGTTAAGTATCGATTTTCGCATATATTGTGTTGTGGTTTCAAAAAAAAAGTATACCAATTTCTGATTGAATGAGTGCTCTAGCATGCCATCCTCGCAGGGCACGGACTCAGATATCACCATCAATGTCGGGTTCGGGTCACTAGCTCACTTTCAGATTTTCCAAAACACCCCTTTCGAGTCTACTTTTTACCTTTAATCAGAAGGTGAAAGTGAGACATAAACCTAAGTATAAATTATACTTAGATGAGTTTTGATGTGAGATCGATTTTGTGACGGAAATTATTCGGGATTATCATGAACATGCATTGTACATAATTTATTTCATACACATGCATTATTGAATACTGATAATTGTGTGAATTGTAATATTGTGTATATTATTTGTTATAGAGGAGCAACTGGAACGTCAACCTCCAGACGTTGCCGGATCTTCCAGGCATTAGCTTCGGGAGCGATTTGTGAGTAACCAAGACGGTCTCACTCAAGTAATTGTTTGCTTTAGAATAGGCTTTGAATAATGACATTGATGTGGTTTGATTATACTGATTCCGGACAATGAAGGTCCGATGATTCTGATGTATGAATTAGTTATTAAAGTACTCCTTGTATGTGAACATGACGAAATAAGTGATCTAAAATGTGAATGTGCATCCATGGTATTGATTGAGGTGATGCTATGTGAAAAATTCATTACATGAATGCATGTAAGATAAAGGAAGTTATGACCGGAGTCGCCAGGATAAAGAGCTTAATGCTCAAAATGTGAATAGAGCCACGGACTCGAATGCGACTGTACCCGGTACCCACTAAGGATTATAGGACCTTATACGACAAGGCTCAACATCCATGAAGGGATGAGCTAGTAAAAAGGCACTCGGTTATAATGACAAGAATAATTGAAAGTGAGTCTCACGTGCACTGCGATTATATTTGATACGTGTATTGTATGAACAATATGATTAGTCTGAACGTGGGATGTGATATATTATGATTATGCAATGAGATGAATATTATGCTACGTGTATTGATGTGATGTATGAATTGAGTGAACCATCAATATTGGTTACCTCATTGAGTTCGCAAAACTCATCAAAATTGCAACGTTGTCTTTTCAAGACCGAGAGACGACTTTAGCTGCTGAGAGGCTCAACCAGTCGTGTAGATTGTGTATTGGCAAAAAGGAGTCATGGCTCAAAGGTCGGTCAGCTAGGATTTTTGGATGGTTTAGATAGATTTGATATATTTCCTTTCTCATGTAATACTTTTGTATTAGGTTCTGATGTTGTACATAGGCAAAATGTGAAAGACACAATGTAGACTTCAATTTTAGTGGAAGGAAATGAGGAAAAAGTTAATTTTAAATTATTGCGATCTTTCTATTATGCTTTACAAGTGATTGATGATATGATGCCATATGATGTGAATATAGTGTTCGAACATAGCTCGCCTTTATCGTAGGTTATGCACTGGAATGACTTCCGGGTGTTCCGGTGTGTATCCTACAGTAAGGGGGTGCTACATTACGGGATGAATCATTTTTGGTTTGGGAGGGAGAATCCTGATTTAAGTTAGCTTTTCTCAATTTTTAAACATATACGGGAACAATTTTTGCATCGAGTGTTTTGGTTGATTCATCATCTGACGTAACTAACAGTTCTTCAATTCACGTAGTTGCTTCCTCAGTGGCAACTAACTACAGTCCTGGACAATTCTTTAATCTTGTCTCGTTACATGTTTGAGATGATTTTGAGGATCAATTATGTGGTTTTTCTTCGGCCACTTGATCATTCAACGGAGATACATCATTTATCACAACATTTATGGACTCTCGCACTTTCTTGACTTTTGATTATGCACTCGATAAGCTTGCTATTAGTTGAATAACAAATGAAGATTCCTTCATCACTTTTGCTCTCTAATTTTCTAAGTTGTTCACGATCTCTAAGAATGTAGCACTTACTGACAAAGAAATGAAAGTAACTTACATCTGGTTTCTTTCCCTTCCAAATTTCATATTAAGTCTTTCTCAAGAGGCTTTGAAGGTAAACGCTGTTACACATGTAACATGTTGTATTGACTGCTTCAGCTCAAAACTGCATAGACAATTTTCTTCCATTCAACATCAATTTGGCCATTTCTTGAAGTATTCTATTTTTCCTTTCAACAACTCCATTTTGTTCTGGAGTTTTAGGTGTTGAAAATTCATGTACGATACCATACTCCTCACAAAAGTCATTAAAGCTTGTATTCTCAAATTCCCTTTCGTGATTCGATCTCAACACGGTCATATTATTCAGATTCATAACCTACACATATAGGCTTTTAAAAACCTTTAAAACATCTAATTTTTCTTTCAAAAAGGATACCCAAGTATATCTTGAATAATCTTCATCACAAGTTAGAAAATATCTCATTCCACCAATACTATTTTGTTATGTTGGACCAACCAAATCCATGAGAATCAAATTAAGTATGCGTGATAAGGTAACATGTCTAACCTGTTTGTGTGGTACTTTCATCTTGTTGGACCCCGTCTCTGAGGCCCAACATTCGGACCCACATAAGCATAGAAGACCCAACCCGACAATAAACTGATCACAAAAGGGTAAAACCTCCAATAGAAAATTTAAATGGGCTTTTAAAGAAAATTTGTTCCCCCTGACCTAACGATTCCAACGCCACTGGAATCGTTCAATTTGGGTTAGAAATGAAGAAGTTATGGTTAAAATACTATCTTAAAGAAAATAGTGAAAATTGACCCTCTACCGACTTCATGGCAGAATTGGAAAATCTAGGAGACTAAATTGCTACTTAGTTCCTTCACAGAACTTGTAGCATTATCTCTCTAGTTTAATTTAAAACAAGAATCGCCTCAATCCGAGCACCGTAGCTCCGGATATTGCAAAATTTGTAAAGTATATTCAGACTTTTCCAACCAATCTCCATACTTTGTTTCAAACCATTTTTTTAAATATAAAAGGAATACTAATAAATCAAGTGTAGAAAGATAGAAAATTTTCTTAGGAATCCAACGCTTCGAAAATGGGGTCAATCGGAGGTTTACACAAAACGTTATGGCTAAAAGAAGGGAGAGGGGTCGGCTAACCAGAAACCTTATATTGCGCC
>JANZLH020000031.1:341033-351906 GCA_026770325.2 Erythroxylum fimbriatum | reverse complement strand
AACCCCCAAAATCTGGCAAACCGAGCGTCGAATTGTGTCTTCTGTATTAGGAGTAAAAGAAACTCCTGATTTGGAGAGGTTGATTTTTTGCCCCGACGCTGTCTCATACATATGTAGACACTCTTTTAGCTGTAAAGCTTCTACACTTGTAGCCCGCGTAAAAAAAAGAGCATCATTTGCGAAAAAAAGATGGGAAACCGGAATAGCCCCCCTAACATCATTTTAAAATTTTAATTTTAAAATAATAATTTGGGCCGAACGAAGTCTTGCCCATGTCAGGGTGGGGCAGGCCCTAGGCAGCAGAGGTCGGCCGACCCAACCTATTGTTATCTATACGAAAAGCAATAACTTGAAGAACAGGTGTACTCAATCAGAGGCGAAGTAAAATTAAGGGAAAAGTAATAATAGAAGAATTAACAAAAGACGTTTGTATACATATATACTTTTATATGAATTTGTGATACATCTTCTATTTTGCGAGCATGGAGGACAGAGTTGTGAATACGATAACCCCTCAAGGTATCGAAAATTTGGGGTCTAGGGTTTCCGATTTCGCTATTGAGGATCCCGACGCTGCAAGTTTTTATCGGGTGAGGTTATTTCTTTGAATCTAGTAGCTTTCCATTGAATTGTATTAGCAGCCTGTTTCTTTGGTAACTTTGGGTTGTTATTTTTATGATTCTGGGAATTTGAAGGCTTGGTGCGTAATCTCCGGAAATTTTGTGTTCCTTTTTGCACTTTGGTTTTGTAATTTTTAGCTTGTCCAACTTCGATTTGGATTGTGAGGAAAAAATAGTTTCTTTCTTTTATTGGGTTGCTTGTCCGTGGAGGACTTGAGTTTGATTGATATTTGAATTATGACTAAGTGCATTTTAATCATTCCATTTTCTGTAAGAAGGTAAAAAATAAAATGAAATGAAATACTTGATATCATAGTGCAATACACTGGAGAAGTATTCCGCATTGAAAGATCACGGTGTCCATGCTTGGCATTGTATTAAGATTCTTGATTTTAGTTTCCAGGCGATTGGGGATATAGATGTTGCTGAATATGATTGCCTTGTTGCCCTGATTCTTTTCCCAGGGTTGTTTGTGGTTTGCCAATCCTCTTTGGGAAGAAATTGCTTCTTTCCCTAGGGGAATTCCTTTGCTTCTATAAAAAAAGAAAAAAAATAATAATTTCAACTTCTTATTCGTAGTTTTTATTTCTTTCTGGACAGGGAGTTGGAGAGGTTTCAAAACAAGGAGAGTACCATGAAACTGCATTACCTATTGAACATGGGAGCCTGACAATGTCACCATCTAAAGAATATGAAAGTGAATTACCTCAAACAACTGGGGAAGAGAATCATGCCAAGAGAAAAACCGAAACTGGCCAACAAAAGAAGGGGAAATACTTCTTCTACGAATCACCACTCCCTGAAGAAACTGGGATTTGGATACCTGTTTCTGTTCCCCCTATGTTGGAAAATGATCATATAGAGTGGACAAGAGGTTTTCACTCCAATGGTGGTTATTTTCCTGAAGGTGATTTGGGATGGAATCAGTTCCTCGAAGAAGAGAAGGAGTTTACAATGTGGGATGTGATTGTTGAAATGCTACTTGCAGCTCGCGGAAAGGTTAAATCGATAACTTCAGGAAATGTCCATGCGTGTAACTTTTCATGGTTATCAAGTCCTCTACTAGAGCAAGCTTGGCAGGAGATGGCCCACACTCTTTCAGAGGCCAATTTTGGTAATGTGAGGGAAATTCTTGAAGCAGAACCACCAAAATGGCTGGCTGACAGTGCTGCCTCTTCTTGTATGCTGTGTAGTGTTCGTTTTCATCCCATCATGTGTTCCAGGCATCATTGCAGGTTTTGTGGAGGAATATTTTGTAGTGAGTGCTCTAAAGGAAGGAGCTTGATGCCTGTGAAATTTCGTGTTTCAGATCCTCAACGAGTATGTGATGTATGTTGTGTGCGGCTGGAGTCCGTTCAGCCATATTTGATGGACCAAGTAAGCAATGCTGCCCAGTTGCCAGCCCAAGACCTTACAGACCTTAGTACTTTGAGGTCCTGGGTTAATTTTCCTTGGGGCCGAAGTATGGAAAATGAAATTTATAAAGCAACAAATACCATTCGTGGTTATAATAAGGTAAGAGCTATGATTTCTCGGTGTTCTTTGTCGACAATAGTTGATGAATGAGAAATTACATGCAGTTAAATAAACAGATAGGCTATTGATTTGAGTTTTCCTACTCATGCACCTTTGTTTCAAGGTTAGCTCATTCATTTATATTGTCAGGTAGGGGCCATAAAACCCGAAAAGTCAATCCCAGATGCCATATTGAGACAAGCTAAAGGTCTTGCGATAATTACTGTTGTAAAAGTTGGGGCAGTTGTCACATATAATATTGGAACAGGGCTTGTGATTGCTCGAAGAGAAGACGGCTCATGGTCTCCACCGTCAGCCATTTCTACATTTGGTATGGGATGGGGAGCTCAGGTGATTGCTTTTCTATAATAACCATATCTAGGTCTTCTGATATCAAATTTTTTTATTTGTGATATCTGTATATAATAATATTCCCATATATTTCATTTCCAGACCCTGCAAGTAGTTTTATACAACATACATTTGTCTCCAAAATTTCCCTACTCTTCAGTGTTTGTAGGAGTTGCATTTGTATGATCCTGTTCAAATGATTTTCTTCTTCCAAATTATTATATGACTGTGGATATACGCATATTCTTCACTTGAGAGATGTGGAACTTACATGTTCCTAACATGGAATCTTTGGCAACTCTTTTTCCTCTTTCTTTTCACTCTTTCTTATGTGCTGGTTGAATTTTGTGCAGGCTGGGGGTGAATTGACAGATTTCATAATAGTGCTAAGGACAAAAGATGCTGTGAAAACCTTTTGTGGCAATGCACACCTTTCATTCGGGGCTGGTTTGAGTGCTGCTGTTGGCATTATCGGAAGGGCAGCTGAAGCTGATCTACGAGCTGGTGATGGTGGCTTTGCTGCTTGCTATACATACAGTTGCAGTAAAGGTATGGCTTTACTCATTGAGAATTGTTGTTTGTTACAAATGATATAATGATAGAAAACTTAAATAAAGATTCCAATGTCTATCACATTGGTTTCCAAAATTGTCATCATACTTGATATTTTCCTCAAGTGAAACTACGCTTTATGGCTCCTAAAGACTAAAACTTCTTCTCCTATGATTTTTCCATTTACATGATGTTCCTAAGTCTGCTTACTTGTTGGTAATTAAATGTGCAGGGGCATTTGTTGGCTGTTCACTTGAAGGGAGTATTGTGGCCACTCGATCACAAGAGAATTGCAGGTTCTACGGTAGCCAATCAATAACTGCATCAGATATACTCCTTGGCACACTGCCGAAGCCTCCTGCTGCTGCAATTCTTTATCATGCTCTCTCAAGCCTCTATCAGAAGCTAGAGATGTGATTGGTTGGAGTCCTAAATGTGTTGCATCAAACTAGAAGCATTCTCCGATGTGTGATTTTACAGATAGCGATTCTTCAACATATTCTTTACCCATATGAAGTCGTTGATGCTGTGTACAGCTTGTTCCGCAGGCGGTCTAAGGAGAGGCTGCAAAGGAAGCCTCAAGTTGTTCAAAAATGATCTCAATTCATGTACATAAATGCACAGATAAACCTATTTGGATGTGTATAATGCTCTTTCCAGACCTGCACATAGGTGAAACTTGCCAAAGGCATTAACTTAAATATTCGTTCATTTAGCGATACAAGGCAATTACACAAATCACTCCCCTCCTCTTTACTAGTCTTTCGGATAAGAGCTGATAGGAGTACCCTCATCAGACATTCACTGGTCAAAAAAAGATATCCCCCTGAAGGCAAATGTAATGACAACTGAGCTGGAGACCAGCTGGGGGCCATTATCTTATCTTAATGATGCTTTGGGGATTCAATTTATCCAGCTTTGTCATTATGTAGGTCAAAAAATGTAGCCTAGTGCTTACTAAAGCATGATTACACCATCATTTTGGCAATTGACTGAGCATGCTTTTGAATTCATCTTTGCCTTGTTTAGTGATTCTGAACAGGAAAAAGTTGTTCAACCAAAATCCTAATGTCTGCTAATGTCTCGTCATCTGCTCCAAGCAAGTAGTATGGTTGAAGAAATGATGGAACTAAGGTCACAAGTAAAATAGAGAGAAGAAAAAAGTTGGCTTGTGCCTTAGACCCTTCAAATACCCTCAGTAAGAGTGTAGTTAGAAACATTTGCACTTAGCTTGTGTTGACTTTCTTGAAATATTTGTTACTACATGAGAATAACATCTAAATCAGAACCCTAACCTACTTGATTCATATTGCGGGTACATCTGGCAGCAACTATTGACTAGTCCGTTGTTTCAACAAATTCATCTGATCACTCAGTTGTTTCTACTTGTTTCTCAGATACTTATGATCTCTTTACTCCTTTCACTGGATAAACAGGCTAATGCCATAGTAACCAATCCAAACTTGCAACTTTCCGAAATAATTGTTACAATATTGAATCTGAGTCAAAATATTGGATTCTTTTCTCCATGCGCCAAAAGCCCATGATATTTTTCAGGACAACAATGTTTCAACTTTTTCCTTTTCTACATCTCAAAATCAAAGTTGATCAAATTTTACCTACGTGCCTTCAGCTTGCTCATCTGTTCAATCTTGGGTTAGTTGCGGCAAAAAACTTTAAAGGACCATTTGTATTCAAATGCAACGATAACACATCGGAGGAACACTAATGTGTCTCAAACTGAAGATAACAGGAAGGGTACACACAGGGAAGTAATGCTCTTGAAATCCAAAGGCTATTCAACCACAAAGCCAACATCATACAGAATATCAAGGCTATAAATGAAACTCCTGTAAGGAAAAAATTAAATGAAAAGAGCAAGCAAATTGATTGAATTGAAGGGGCAAAGTCACCACCAAGAAATATATGTAATCCAATTTGAGATTCTTTGTCGAAACTAAAGGTAAAAAGAATAAACAGGTTGTCCTACTCACTGTACTTCTAACTCAGCTACCTTGCCAACCAAAACATGTAGAACAGGCAGTCATTCACATGAAGGCATTAAGGGAAGAAGAAGCCATATGAACAGACCCATGAATGACTCTCTCCAAGCATCTCTTCTATTACTCCTCTTTACCTGTACAAAAAAAGTAAATCATTGCAACTTCAATAAAGACAAATAAAGATATTGGAAGACCTTGCTAAAGGTTCGACCATATAGATCCATACCAATTTACCTGGTCTTTGAGTTCCCAAGTGTGAGCTCAAGATCATCTGATACACATTCTTCGTGTATTCTTTCTCCTTCCCACGGTTTTACCAAGCCTGTTGCATTGCTTCCAAATGCAAACTCAGCTGCAATACTATCTGCCATCGGAACATCAGCATTCTGATCAATACCTGAGGGAACTGCCGGAGAGCACGTCCC
The DNA here is from genome assembly GCA_026770325.2 of Erythroxylum fimbriatum. Classification (NCBI taxonomy): domain Eukaryota; kingdom Viridiplantae; phylum Streptophyta; class Magnoliopsida; order Malpighiales; family Erythroxylaceae; genus Erythroxylum; species Erythroxylum fimbriatum. The sequence goes on along the minus strand of JANZLH020000031.1, from coordinate 346,440 downwards.
ACTTTGCCCTGGAGTCCACATGCGTGACCCTGCACCTGATAATGCCTCCTCTCTAAAGCCAAATGGGTTTCGTGATACTAGGCTAAATGTGGGTGAAGATGGTCCACTTTGAGGGATCTCAATGCCAGTGAACCATCCTGAATCTGGCAGGACCTGACGGCCAGGACTTGGTGGAGTAGAGGAGGGCATTGACAAAGGCAAGAAAGTATGGTTCTGTCCCAACCATGAAGGGCCAGTTGCTGGGTCATCCCAATCATTTTTAGTGCGTGGGGTTCGGGCAGTTGGGGAGCTTAAGGGAGGGGTGACTGGAGCACTTATGGAGCCAGTATGAATGTAAAGATGGTGAGGGTTCTTAGATGAGGCTGAAGATGAACTAGATGAGAGGGTTTTCAGCCAAGGTATAAGGGAATTGGGATCGGCATTGCAACCGGCATTGGCAGCATAACGAGATGCTACAGGACTGGGGAAAGAAGATGAGGCAGGACTTGGATTATAGGACGCACATGGACTTGGTTGATAGGATGAACATGGACTAGCTGAAGTAGACCCTCCCACAATGTCCATAGGTTCTACAGGCTTGCAACCCTATACAAATGCAAACAAGTTACAGAAGTGAAATGTCAAACAAAATTTTTGGGTCATATCATGGTAGCTAGATAACATGAAAAGACACCATTATATCCTGCACTCACTTGAATAGTACTTCATAGCCCTCAATTTCACAAGTTCAAATTCATGTACACTAACACAGCGAAACCTTCAATTTCTCTTGAAAGATTCTAACCACATTAAAATTTAGGAGACAGTGCTGTTCTAAGAAAATAAACAACTCGAAGTAAGCTCAGCCCACCAATTCTAGTCATGATCCTGAGCACATCAAAGGATCAAAGGGCATGTTTTAGAATGAAGGCAGCCACTATACCTATTAATCGAAGATTTTCCATTCTTTAGGATGGAACTGTTATTCAATATTAACTCTTCAATGCGTTTAAGAAACAAGTAGTATCTTCCATATGTGAAGGGAGGTTCACTAGTAATTCTTCTGCTACTATCAAATGTCTTCACATGCTAAATCACACCTACAAGAAAAATAACATACAACTAAAAGTAGCTAGTAAAAAATAATCTCCAGCCATTGTGCATACATATGTTCCCTTGAACGAAGATGGTCAACTTAACATCTTATATTCTCAATTTGTAGCAGTTGTGCCAGATTAAGTGGCCAAGGAAGTGGAAACTGAGTTGGGAAAGACTATTAGTAACAGCTTCCAAATATATTTTTAATGTGGAAATGGCAAGCTCTGATTCTTAAAACCGATTTGATCCCAAAGGGGCAGTGGTTTGAGGAATGAGGATCGGGGTTTGCTAATACAATGCACTTTCCAAACAAACCGTTGACTGGTGACATGCCAAGGGCATCAACTGCATCAATCATCAACGTTTTCATTTTTATCTCTTCGCAATTTTTATTTAGGGGGCTGGTCTGCAGCAGAAATTGGATTTCAGCCTCTGGTTGAATCATAAATGATCAGTGAGAAATTTTTTCACTTTAGAAGATATTCCATATCCAAGTGTCAATTCCAATACCACAGCTAAACTACCAGTGATAGTTGGCTCCTATCCAGATCTCATCACACGTTCGAGAAGGACAACACACCAACTCTCGTGGACATAACTAACACCAACACTCTATTACTCTAAGCTACCAAAATGCCTTGCCTTAACAAGCGATAAATATGAAACTTCCTAAGTCCTAACCACTAAGGCTGGCTTCGTCCACGACTTCAAAAAACAAGTGGTGAAGAGATGGTAGGGAATTAGAGTAATCGCGACCCGACAAAGACTTTGTTAACTAGAAATTAATTTTAAACGATGGCGTTATCCATATACTCCACCCCACGACACGCCATTTTTCCCCACATGTTTCTACGACAATAATCGAACACACAAAGACACCCTAAGTCCCTAACCACCCTAAACACGCTTCATTTATATTCCTAAACTATACTTTCGAAAGAAAGAGCATCCAAGATCCCATATCTCCCTCCGCCCACAATTTGCCCCATTGAAAACCCAAAAGACGAAAAAGAAAAAGGACTGTCTTTCTCATCCTTTCATCACCAAAACTTAGTAAAACAACAAGTTCCAAGTTGCCACCGAATCCCCATTAAACTAAGTAGCCAAATCATAAAAGTCATAAAAAGCATCTCCCTTTGCATTATTGCGTAGTAACCCTGATCAGGGCAATTACTTTTAGACCCACCTCCTAATTTCTCTGCATTTTCCGGGAATCACGGGGGCTAATGCAAGAATCCAACATAAAAAAAGTCCTAAACGACCTCAGAGTGATTAAGGGAGATTGACGGGTCACGAGAAAACGCAAAAAGTACGGGGAATCTCCAGAAGAGGCGTCAGAGTGAGAACTGAAAGTAGGGGAAAAGATGCAACATCGAAGCATCAGTTGCATTAAAAAGACAAAGGCTGTTGAATCACGACAATGCCCTTCCGTTAAACGGAATAACCGACGTGTCATTAAAAAGACAAAGGCTGTTGAATCAAGACAATGCCCTTCCGTTAAACGGAATAACCGACGTGTCATTTAGGAAGGACACTTTGGTCCAAAACCTGTCGAGAGATTTTACTTATCTCTCTGAGTTCCCTGTCCGCCATGTTCCTACCTAAACATCGACGCAGACCGAATCTTTCGATCTCGTGTTCCGTGCATTGAAAAAATAAATTAAAAAGGTATATTGTAGCAAAAACAAGCTCGACCGTCCATCATAACGCGGTAGCCGAGAAGCTATCATACGCTGATAGGACCGGCGCAAGTTAGCACACCCAAAAAAATTTAAGAGATCGTGAACAAAACGAAACAAAAAAGATTTGAGTCACAGCTCCGATCACTTGAAGGAAGCAATCAAAAGTTAGATCTAATTAAAACCGATAATCTGACACTGCCGGCGCAACTTATCGTCTGCATCAAATAGAGAGCTAAAGTGCACATTTAGAGTTTAGATTTTACCTTTCTGTATGTGGTGCCATCTTCTTCGACGGTCCAACCAGCTTCGCTGCAGAGAGCTTTGAGGACCTCATTATTGTCACAGTGCTTGGGAAGCTTGTAATTACCGTACATTCTCAGCCCAGCAAAGATCTTCGCGGCGATCGCTCTCCTCCTCCTCTCTCTTCTCTTGTTGTTCTCTCGCTCCTTCCACGTCGGCATTCTCGTCCCTGACGTCATTTTTACTCTCTCCGTATCAGTAACAGCAGCGATCACGCCGTATAACGAGGTCTCTCCCAGGAAATATGATCCAGAAACAAACAGCGAATTATATTTTGATTAGGTCTTTATTTTCGCTTTCGGACTGGTTAGTGACGGAGTGTCGCAAGCAATTATACTGAAGGAAGGGGGTGGGTTGGGGAAGGTGAGCTAAATACAAGCAGGTAAGGGAATTGACCTTCTAAGAGTCGAAATTTACCATAAGACCATTAAAGTGAACGGGTTTGTCCCACGTGTTTAGGCTTTTAAGAAAAGGGGTCGGGTGGCAACAAAAGCGACGTCGTGTAAGCAGTTCAAGCAAGGCCCAAGGGTAACGTAAAGTTGACTAGCATCGAAAGTAGGGTTTGGGTTTGACCAATGTGCCAAGCTGATACGTTGCCTGAGTGGCAGGCCCAGGTGAGGCAAGGTGATATTTTATTCCATTCGTTTGTGGGATGGGTTGGATCAGTCTGTCACTTTTGTCCGCTTTGTAAGTCAAGTTATAATAGTATGTATGCATGTGTTCTTACGACATGACATAAGATGATATGTGTTTTTTTTTTCTCTAATGTTTTACGAGGATCTTAATTATAAGAAGACACTTTTAAACTATTCACATCTAAATTAATCTTCGCTTGAGTCAGATAGTAAAATTTTATCCTCAAATTTTAAACGGCTGCATACATAAGAGGATTTGATAAGATGATATGTTTAATCCTAAACCACTACCCTCTGTTGCTACTTTGCTTCCTCCCTCTCTTCACGTGACCCTGCCAATCCATGTGGGTCTGCCCAATTCGACTAATGTTGGTTTTTGACGAAAGGGGTATAATGACACCTATAAGCTAATGCACAATTGAACGTGATTTGGGAGGCCGCCACCTTGCTTTGTCCCCAAAATTGGCACGTACCCATGTTACCGTATGTTGTTGTTCATGGAGAGAGTAAAACTGAATGTAAGAAAGTGGGTCATTGTCCATAAATTCAACTACATCGCCGCACGTGCGCCGCGGACTCCAACCGTTCATCAATGAACTGGATTGCAATCCCACTCGTATTTGGGTCCGGTCCGGGATTGCCATTTTAAACAAAAGAAAATTACTTTATCTTAACTTCATCCCAACGATTGCGGGAGTAGTATTATTATTATTATTAGATCAACAGGACAACACCACCAATTGGGGTCCACTTTGACCTCTGCGTGTGTGTGTGCGGAGGGGAGTGGGGACCACCTCTTCCTTCCACAGTAGTCTGAATCATGTCCGTTAAAATGGTGGGCTCACGTGATGGCCCACATGCTCGCCACCCACGAGGCACTGCCCCGGTCCAACCCTCTTTTGACCTTTTCATATCATTCTACTTAAAAATATAATTTTATTCGATTATTCTTCCCAATGTTTCCATTTCCAGATATTTGGGCCTTGACTACTTTAAAAAGGGCCGGCTTCCAGCCAATCAGGCTTCTCTGAGCCCTTGGTTGTCCTAAAGATATGCATTTATGAAGCTGGATTCGGAGCTTCTATGCAACACGCAGACCCTGCCAAATTAACTTCCGGTTCGGTTTGAAAAACCTTAATTTTTAAGAAGTGAATGACATTGTCGAATTGATTTTGACGGAAGAATGTTAGAATTAGCTACATCAAAGTTTAGGATTAACTGATATCAAGAGCTTGTTTGGTTGAGATGTTACGGGGTAAATAACTATTTTTTTCTGCCACAAAAGTTTTTTTAAGAAAAATGAGTATTTATCTATAAAATGAAAAAAAATACTTTTTTAGCTGATATAACTTTTTTACAGTTAAAATATAGCTTTTTAAGAAACTCAAATTTGGAGCTTCTCAGAAAAAAAAACCTTTTCAGTAGATTTTTCAGATCAATTAATGAACTTATTTTAAATTTCTTTTACCTTTATATTTTAAACTTAATTCCCACAATACTCACAAATTCATCTTCACGTTTATTTTGAGAATTATATAATATTATTTAACTTTTTATATATTTTAATATTTATTTTTATATTAGTTTTACTTATGTTATAATCCATATAAAAGATTTGGTTAGATATCTTTTTATTTATGTTTCATATGGTTTAAAATTATATAATAATTAATATATTGTGCTTTGCATATTGTTTAATATACTTTAAATAAT
>JANZLH020000031.1:325686-340933 GCA_026770325.2 Erythroxylum fimbriatum | reverse complement strand
ATATTATAATCTCAAAATAAATATTCAAGTTGAGTAAATAGTTAAATACATAATAAATTATGCATTTTATTATAATACAAGAAGATGAGTTTGCAAGATAAATGAATAGATGAGTTTGTGGGTATTGTGAGAATTATGTGTAAAACATAAGAGCAAAAGGGACTTAAAAATAGACTCATTAATTGATCTGAAAAATCTACTTGAAAAAGCCATTTGAGAGGCTTTTTTAAGAAGCTCCGAATTTGAATTTCTTAAAAAGGTATATTTTGGCTACCAAAAAAGCTATATCTATTAAAGAAATGTTTTTTATTTTACAACCAAAACCTATTTTCTTTTAAAAAGGCTTTTGTGGTGGAGAAAAGTGTTTATTGATCTCCCAAAAGCCCATCAAAACAAGCACTAAGTCTAAATTCTAAGTTTGAAGCAATTAGATTTGAGCCTGATTTGAAGTTAATAGATTTGAGGTAATTTTTTAAAAATTTTGAAAATTGGATTTGAAAATTTTAGAAGAAAATGACATTATTTTAGTCAAATGATACCTTTGTGGCCAAGTCCAATTAGACTTCGGGTTATCAAGCCTGATCCAGCTTGAGTTGGGTCAAACCCGAATACAAAATTTCAGGCCGGGCTCGATCCGGTTAATTACCAACTATAATGAAATTCCACAAACTAAAAAAGAAATTAAATGATTGAAAGGTGAAGTAGTTACTGTAAATCATAAAAATCATCTGATCCATCGTCATGTTCTAATCTATCTTATCCACACATTTATATAGAACTCGTATAAACGTGTGGATGAGATAGATTAGAACATAGTTGAAACATCAATTATGGATCAAGTGATCTGTTCATGTAAATATGTAAACGAGATAATTTGGAATAGAGTTAGAACAGCATTTATAGAACAGTTAATTTCACTTGCTTTATGAACAGAAACCACCAAAGTTTCGATCAATAACCATAACAGAAGACTCATCGACCCAGTGCACTGGATGGAATTACAAAGTTTTACAATCCCAAGATCAAATCCTAAAACAGATTCGATTTATTCAAGACAACAAAAAAGAAACAGATTGATCACACAGACAGTTGGAACAAAGAAAAACCATATCAGAAACACACATTACAAGGTTTCCAACAAATCAGGAATCGCAAGAACACTCAACTGAAGTCCCAACAGGAACACGAACATCCCTGTAGAGACAAACATAAGGTGAATCACACCCAACGTAAGGTCCTGCCCACTTCCCATCATCAATGTAGCTTGCATCCCAAACAGAAGCATACAAGAACATTGGTTTCTCCGGAAAAGCCTCACCCTCCTTCCTCTCCACTTTCCTCACAATCTTCCCATCAATCAACCACTCTATGGAATGTGGATACCACTTTATTACATATTCGTGAAACCCATCAGAGTAGTCAAACCCCAGATCATGAAGTTGTTCTCTGTTCCCAGTCCCTGTTCACAGAATCAATCAGCAGGTGAAAAGATACGAATGATTTGGTAAAACATGAGAATCCTAGGAACAACCCAAGACCGAAACAAAAACCTGCAGTGAAGTAGTTGGTTTGTACGAGGTTTTTGTCTTTGCCAATGAACTCAAAGTCGATCTCGTCCTGTGATTTGTCTCCTTCAAGAGATGAGAGATAGATGTTGAAGTTAAGGCCACTGGTGTTTCCCTTTGGGCATTGAATCAGAGAGCTGAAGGTGCCATAAAGGAAGCGACTAGTGCTGCGCCATCGTGCGCCGCCACGGTGATCGTAGGTGAGTTTGATGGAGTTGGTCTCCGGGCAATGGTCACAGGCTTCGGGTGTGTAGTCAATGGCTATTTGGTTGATGGATCGGGTCTCGTGCTGGATCGCCGGATCCGCCATTCACGAAAGAGATGGGGAGCAAATCAGTCTTGCACAAATCAATAAAACGTCAGGTGAATAATAATACTGTATAGTGGATTGCCAGCTAATACGGTGTCGTTTAGTGACTTTTGAAAAACAGTTTTTAAAAACATATTTTTTCACAAGAAAATAACTCTTAAAATTTTGCTAACCCAAATTAGTGCCCGATTAAGTGGACTTTTGAGAGGTCAATAAATACTTTTCTCTACCACAAAAGCTTTTTTTGAGAAAAATAAGTTTTTGATTGTAAAATAAAAAAGTACTTTTTTAATAGATATGATTTTTTTGGCAGCTAAAATACAATTTTTTAAGAAGCTCAAAATTGAAGCTTCTCAAAAAAGTACTTTTTTAAATAAAATTTTCAGATTAATTAATTAGCCTATTTTTAGTCCCTTTTGTCTTTATGTTTTACACATAATTTTCACAATACACACAAACTCATCTTCACGTTTATTTTGAGATTTATATAATATTATTTGACTTTTTATATGTTTTAACATTTATTTTTGATATTAGTTTTACTTATGTTATAATCCATATAAAAGATTTGATTAAATATATTTTCATTTATGTTTCATATGGTTTAAAATTATATAATAATTAATATATTGTATTTTGCATATTGTTTAATATAATTTAAATAATATTTATAAGCATAAATAATTTTTATTACAAAATAAAATATAGTTTAAATTAAAAATACTTTTTTATTTTTATATTGCCAAACAGTCTACTGTATGAAACTCTTTTTAAAAAGTTCTTTTTTAGATGACAGTCAAATAGTCAACTGACTTTTCAGAAAAACTTTACTGATGAAAGTTCTACTAGTATAAACCTATTCAAATACTTACTAATAGATATTAAACGAGATTAAAGAAAACTTATCCTTTTTCTTAATCAAATTATAAAAGGATGGCCAATCATGGAGCGTGGCCTTCAAAGGTTTGGCTTGCTATGGTTCCCTAGTCAAAGAAAGCACAGTCTCTCCATTGGAATTCGGCCTGTGAAGGGTCCCTTCATAGCCTCCATAAAGTCCAAGGTTCTCTTCTCTTATCAAAAAGCAACAAAGTCCAAGCTCTTTTCAGAGGAAATACCCCCCTGGTCCAATTTGCCATCTTCTTCGTTTCTGGTCAATGGCTTGGGCAATACGGTGGAACATTCCTGGATTCACTATCATAACGAAACTTCTTCTGTGTTATTCCTGCGTCCACGTAGACGAACAAGGCAGTGCACTACGTGTATTATCCGTGTAATGAAACCCATTTCCTTAAGTAGCCTAGAAGTCTCCAAATTATTAGGGTTTGACTTTATAATCCTATATAAAAGACCGTTTTCTTTTTTTTATCCAGATTTAAACTTTGCTAATTATATTTTATTTAGTACTATTTATCCTAATTATATTTTATTTTCTTTTACTATTATTTAATTAATTATTGGATTTTCTAATATTTAGTTTTTGTTGTCTTATTCTTTTATTATTGGATCGAGTTATACATCAAGTATATCTTCGTCTTTTTTGGAGTTTTTTGTACTTAATTATGCAGCGTGTTATTTTTTATTTATTCACTTATTTCTTTTGTGTCCTGCATCATTATTTTGTATGTTACATCTGCATGCAGGTCTACCAGAAATAGCGTTTCTATTATATAGGGGTAAGGATGCGTACTATCAGACCTCTCCAAATCTCACTTCAATGCAAAATTTCAAACTGGGTACGATGACGATGATGATTTAAACTTTGCTAAAACATATATCCTTGTGTAATTTTATTCAATGTTTAAAATAACGTAGTTTTGAACATTAAACATAAGTTTAAAGACTGTTTAATACTTAAAATAACGTCATTTTGGACATTAAAGAGGATTAGACCGACTTATTTTATTAGAAGTTTGCTGTAGTCGTGTGGCTGTAGAAGGTGCATGCGTGGTATGATTACGTAAGTGTGCAAGGCGTGTAATTTGATTAGTAATAAGCACAGCATCTAACCATCTGCTGTTCTTTTCACACAAGTTACATAAGAGTTCAACATAGAAAAAGATTCCCTGGTTAGAGTTAATTACCCTTCCACTTCATAAGCACAATGCAAAATTTGCATGTTGTGAATTCATACAAAATATACATTGATGCTATTCAGTGATGCAAATCGAAGAGCAACAAGCTGCATAACTTCGATTTATCCACTTTGTGGTGGCAATGGTGACTGACTGAGCAAGCGGCAGCGACGGTCGCCAGCACAGGGGACAAGGCAACAGAACCGTGTTGTTCTCTAGTGATTTTTGAACTCTATTCGGCGCGACCTTCTTGTACACTTCTAAAAAAAGAAGACAGTGAACAAGGTACGTAACTTGGGAGGTGCATGAATTAGGGTTAGATTCCAGACGAAACACGCGTACGGCTACGGGCAAAAGTTGATTAGATGCTTCGAGCTTTCACTAGTCTCTAGTTCAAGAGACAATTATAATATTCAACCCGTGTACTAATTTTTCTTGCTTACTTGCATAACCCCTTATTATCCACCGAAGCGCACACGTCACTCGGCGACAGACACACACCTAAGACGCCTTGAGAACCAAAACTCCTTATTATTAATTACCAGCGTCTCTTTCTGATCTTGAGGTGAACTAGAGCCAAAGATAGAAACATCCGTCGTTTAACAATTGTCTTGAGTTACTTTCTACAATACCAAACGCAAAGTCTCGTCAAGAAGGTGACGGGATAATTTGTCTATTTTATCCTGTCTTATAAATATTCGCAATTTATTTATTTAAAAATTACGTAAGATTCACGTGAGATACATATAAATAGATGATTAAGATTTATGAGATATGATAGGGACAAGATAAAATGAACAGAGAATCCTGACTCACACTGTAATAAAGTAAGAGGGTTTTAATAGCAATAATCAAGATTTACTGATAAAAGAGTTTTAAAATAATTAATTAAAAAGTTGTGACATAATGCTTCAATTTTAATTTATTGGTGAATTTTTAAACAAATCTTTTTAGGTAAAGGTTCGTTTATCTCGTTGTCATGTCGGGCAATGTTTAAAAAACCGAACAAAAGGTAAACGGGTAAGAAAAAAAGTTTAAGGATTAAAAGGTTTAACTAGTATTAAACTGTCATAAAATTGATTAAAGATTAGATAAAAATAAAGAATTTGAAATGTAATTGAAAGAGAATGTTTTTATCAATTGAAAAATTTGAAGTTTAGATTGTTAAGTAAAAATGAATAGATTAATTTTGATTTATAAGAATTTATTAATTTGTAAAAATTGACCGATTAATTAATAAGTTGATAAGTTTTTAACAACTAACGTTATTAAAATAAATTGAATTGAAAAGTTAAAAACTGAATCGAAAAATTGAACCGTTGAAAATTATTACGATTGAACCGGTTGGGTTTTTTTGATCATTGTAATTAATAGTTAGTGATAAATTTTAGTTTAGGGTAATGTTAAGGCTTAATGAAATATAACAAAGTGGAGAATTATAAAAAGTTTATCAACTTAATAATAAAGACACATTTAAGAGGACTTTCATATATCTAGTGCAACCATTTAAAAATTAGTTAGGTTTTAAGTTTTATGTAAAAAAAAGTGAATAAAAACATTAAAAAATGAAATTATCTCACTTTTAAAGGCTAAATGATACATATATTTAATGATAGGTAAAATCTCACACCCCTTCTCCTGAAATTACAAGGCTATTTTGCCGAATTCTTTAAAGAAAATTGTCTCACACTCTTAGGTATTCTCTACTTACCTATTTGTGTCGATTTCGGGTACAAGTACCTTTTTGTTGAAGGTCATTCGAGTTTTTCTTAGGAGTATAGCATGAGTTGCTTCAGTGTCGTAGCGCTTGGTACTCAAACATTGGCTCGAGACATTTTCTCTACCTCTTTTTACTGAGATGCAGGTCTGAAATATAAATATTTAATAATGTTTAGTGAATATAATATATAAAATTGTAATATTTTTGCAGAAGTTCACCAAACAAAAAAATATAAAATGCCAAATTGAGTAAAATAATTAATTTATTATTATGTTAAAATAGACAAAAATAAATGCTTGTTTTTCTAATTAATTTCAGTTCAAGTCAATAATAGATTAAAATAAACAACTAACAGGAAAATAAAAAATAGAAAAAAGAAATAAGAGCGAGAATCCCCAAAAATTGTCTGAAACGACAATAAAGCCATCGTTTTTGTTCTTCCAAGTCGTCTCCTCTCCGCACACCATCTCTGCAACTTCATATGTCTTCTCTTACATATATCTGTATGTGTATATAAATATGTCCACATATACATCATAAAAGAAAGAAAAACATCCATTGTTAGTTAATTGTCGTTGGATTTCTATTCAACATTTGGTGTTGCTCTGTTTCCAGGCTTGCTTCCCTTTTTCTGTTCTTGGCTTGGTCTGAAAGGAATTTTAGACTTCTTCTATTTGTTTATTTTAAGCTTATAGATGAGAGAATAGGATGTAGTGTTTGATGAATTGTCAAATAGCTGGGGTGATTCCTTTTGAGTGAATTCCAGCTAATAACAGAAATTTAAGTGCTTGGGTTTTGTTGTTTTAGCTTTTGATAGCTATAAGAATTTTCAGTTTCTTTACTTCCTTACGTCCTTTGAGGGTGGTCTTGATTGAAAAAGGTAGTGAGTCCTATTGAGTTTTGTTGTTTTGGCTTGATTTTGTGTCATTTTGAGTCGTGGGTATGGGATTTTTGGCGAGATTAGAAGTTGACAGAACTTCATTAAACTAAATCCTTGTGGAGATTGGAATTTGAAGGTGGGTTCGTTGACTCTTTGGGTCCAGCTCTAGAAAAAACCCAGGACTTGTAGATGGTCTTGTTTGAAATTCTGCCAGCGGCAGGAGATTTTTGTTCCGTTTTGATCCAAAGGTTGAAGCTTTAAGTGTGAATCCGAAGTCTGTGATTTGGTTTTTTGGGGAATTCAGGGATTCTGGATTTCTCTTGAAGGATAGAATAGCTGTTGTATATATATACATATATGGGGTTTAGGTCGTGTGTACATGATTGAACTTTGGTTTTTGATAAGGTTTGTTTTCTAGGAGCGCAGTTGGTACTGTCGCTTTTGATTACATATTAGGGGTTTAAAATGGATGAATCTCAGGGCAGTTCGTCTTCGCTACCACCTTTCCTCGCAAAGACTTATGAGATGGTGGATGATCCGTCAACAGATTCAATTGTCTCATGGAGTGCTAGTAATAAAAGTTTTATTGTCTGGAATCCACCAGACTTTGCAAGGGATTTGCTGCCAAGATTCTTCAAACACAACAACTTTTCAAGCTTCATCAGGCAGCTCAATACTTATGTATGTCTAGATACCTTCCTTTTATTCTGTATGTGGCTATGTGTAAGCTTTTCCATTTTTGTTGGTTTGTTGAGTGGATTGTTTCTGTATTCCATAGGGTTTTAGAAAAGTCGATCCGGAGCAATGGGAGTTTGCAAATGAGGATTTTATTAGAGGCCAGCCACACCTGTTGAAGAACATTCACAGAAGAAAACCGGTTCATAGTCATTCTATGCAGAATGTACACGCGGCTAGTCCATTGACAGAGTTGGAACGTCAGAGATACAGGGATGACATAGAGAGACTTGAACTTGATAAAGAATTTCTAATTTCACAGATACAGAGCCACGAACAGGAGCGGCAAGTATTTGAGTCGCAAATGAAGGTTTTAAAGGAGAAGTTGCAACAAATGGAACGAAGACAGCAACATATGCTGTCTTTTGTAGCACGAGCCTTACAAAAGCCAGGGCTTTCTTTAAATCTCATGCAGCAACCTGAAGGTCATGATAGAAAGAGAAGGCTACCCAGAATTGGTTATTTCTGTGATGAGGCCAGCATGGAGGATACTATGATGATGACATCCCAAGTTCCAGGTAGAGAAAATGTGGTGAGCAACTTTGCTGTGCCATTAAACATGGAACTGTTTGAACAATTGGAGTCGTCCCTTACATTCTGGGAGAATATTGCCCATAATGCTGGTGATACCCACCATCAAAACCATTCCACTGGAGAATTAGACGAATCTACAAGTTGTGCAGAAAGCCCAGATGTTTCTTGCGTACATCTTAACATTGATATTCGACCGAGATCTCCCGTTATTGACATGAATTCTGATCCTGGTGTTGCTGTTGCTCAAGAGCCTTTTCCTGAAAAAGAACAAGCAGCGGGAACTGCTCCTGCTGCAGGTATTGGCGTCAATGACGTATTCTGGGAGCAGTTTTTGACTGAGAATCCCGGTTCGACTGACACTCACGATGTTCAATCAGAAAGAAAGGACACTGACATTAGAAAAAATGAAACCAAAGCTGGTGATCATGGGAGGTTTTGGTGGAGTTTGAGGAATGTAAATAATATTGCAGAACAGATGGGGCATCTTACTCCTGCAGGGAGAACTTGATATTGGTTAACTGTTTTTTCCAGTTTTGATGCCTTAGAACCTCATATGTAGTAAAGGTAGGTGTGCTGGCTTTTATCATAATAATATGTACAGATATCCTAGATGTTATCTCGTTTACTCAACAATGTACGATTCTTGTAGTTTCAGGTGAGTTATCCTTTAGATTGGTTGGCGCAAAATTCCTGAGACAAATCATCCTTGTTTACTGTCTAACTTAAGCTACTAAAGATATTACATGTTTTGAGGAAAACATGAGTTTTTTTTTTTAAATAAGGAAAACATGAGTTAGACAGTTGTAAGGAGAAAATCGTTTTGACACATAACCTTGGGATATCAGGTCCAATTTCTTTAACAAAATCTCCCTCTATAAGCCTTTTCTTTTACTGGAATGTACTATCATATGCCTTGAATTGGATGCATTTCAGATTGAGCCATTCTTCAAGTAACTGAAGTCAGGCAACCATATGCTTCGGCCTGCATTGAAAGCTGGACTATTTCGACTCAGGAGGAGAAATGCACTGGAGTACCAATGTATACCATACACTTGAATTTACGTATAATAATATACATCTCTTATCAAAAACAAGCCTTTATTTTTGAGAAGTTTCTGTCTTACTCTGTGCCTTTTTGGGAACAAGAGAACAATAGCTTGACAAAGGGTTCGGTCCAATTTAGTTGCTCAATCGAACCCACCATTAATTTAAAATATTATATTGATATATTGACAAGGTGAATATCCAGTCTATTCAATGCTAGGCATGATGAGTATAAGAGCCTCAAATATCAGAATCCAATGAATCAGCCCGGGACGAGTTACTAATGGGATGTCCTTTTTCCACCAAAACTACAGAAAAGATAAAATAAAGGCTAACCCTGTATACATATGTACTGAATTCCTACAACTTTTCAATCTTCTCCAATTCCAGACCATATATTCTTCTCAGAAAATTACTGACAAATAGCCAGAAAGGGATGGTATAATACAAGGGGGAGGGAATAGGATGAGTGTGGTTGTGAACGAACTGGAAATAATTGCTCATAATGTTGTTCTCCGACAATGAATGCTTGGTGAGATATAGTTATCAAACAACTATTCAGACAGGTGATACCATGATATAGTTATGAAGCAATAATTATGACATTCTTGGTGTACTATTGTTTCATCATGTACCGAGTCTTTCCTCACAGAGTGGTCTTGGTTGGTAGCGTTCACTACATGCGATCTCGTCATTCTAAGTTTAGAAAGTTCTTGCTGTTTGTATAACAAAATTGACGTTGAGAAGTGGAAGACAGTTGTTTTACTAATTCGGTTTGAAACACGAGCACATGGTCGTGGAAACGTCACCTGGTCCAAGTCTCTGAACACACAGCCTGGAATAATATTGGTCAAGAGTCATGAATGGAGGTGGAACTCAAATATTTCCAAAGTTGGACTCACCATACTCCAGTTGAGACTGAATTGTCTCTTGCAAATGAATGGAGGAGAAATCACGTACCGACAAGATTTTATCTATTCTCTGTCACCGCCGACGAAGTCTTGTGACTTCACATCATGTTTGTAGGTTTCTATGGAAATTAGACTAACCATCTAAAACGATATCAGCTTCTTTTTTTTTTTTTTTTTGGGTTGCTTACGAGGTTTCAGGAGGATCTCAACTATAGGAAGACATGGTTCGAACCTGCAACTTCACTTAAGCCAGAAAAATTTCTTATCAACTCACCTACGTTTTGGGGTTCGATGTCAACTTTCATATACTCCAATCTTTTGTCTTTAAAGGCTAATGTTTTAAAAACTGGATCAAAAATTAAATCAGTAAGATTAAAAGTTTAAAGTTTAAAAGACTGAATAAGAAGAGATTGATTTATTTTTGTTTATAAAAATTTATTAATTTACAAATATTAAAGTAAATCGAACTGAAAATTGAATAAAAAAATAAACGGTTCAAAATTTTTATAATCGAACCGATCAAACCAATAAAATTTTTTAATGATCCGGAACAAAAACGTTGAAGGCTTTAAGAGATTCCATAATCTCTGGGTAAGAAGGCACAGCGTACCAGGAAGCACATGACAGGACAAGAAGCCAAAAATGAGAAAGGAAGATGTTAAAATAGCTCTTGTTAACATATTTTGTTTGGTCCATCTGGTAATACCAATCTTATATGCCTGCGACTGTCGCCTGAAATGGATATTGAAGTTGTTTATAATCATAACTCACAGTCACAGCCATAGATTTAGAGAGACCAAGTACGATGAGGATTTAAACTGTAATGCTAGTATAATAACGTTATAGCTTATTTACATTGTAATTACAATTTTGTTTTGGCATGATCAGGATCACGGCAAGAATTGTTCGCTCTCCGATTCAGAATCATAATCATAACAAGCCTGTTTCATTTCAAACCATACCTGCCTGAAGACTTGGATGATGAGGCTGTGATACTCGTCGGTGTTCAGTGTCAGATAGCAGGCTAAAAGCTCTTCAAGCTCTTCGGGCCTGTTAATTCCCTTCTCTTGAATCATCTCCATCATTGATTCTCTGAAGTCATTTTGTGGATCCTTTGAAAATGTTACTACTGCAAAACTCTCCAACCCCATCGCTGATGCTTTTTGTTTTTTTGTTTTCTTCTTCTTCCTTGTTCTAAACTTGGCTTTTCTCATGTCTTCAATAGCTTTCACTTTGCAGATTTCTGCTCTTCTTGGGGAGTGAACTCTGACTGTGCTGCTGTCCTTTGGCCTTTTGCTGTGTAATTCCCTGCTTATGTACATAGATTTCCTCTGCTTCTCACCCCTTGACTTCAATTCCTCTATCTTCATCGCTTTCAGGTTTTGCCACTCACAATTCAAGTTTTCCGAAGAACGATCTTCACATTCTTTTGCATCAGCAAATTTAGAGTCTGCATCAGTCTCTCTCGGGTATGATTCTTTTGAGTTCACTGGAGAGAGGTAGCAAATTTCCCTTGAATAGGAATAAGCTGGAAACTCGCAATCCCTCTTCTCCAGAGTCTCTCTTGTTTTGCTCATACCAGCTTCATAACCAGTGTTTGCTACTGATCTCCTGGCTACGGATTCTGCTTCATGACATGGCGCGTCTTCTACATTGAATTCCTTTGCCTTCTCTTCATAAAACTTTTGGCTTGCTTTCCCAAATATCTTATCTTCTTCAAGTCTCAGTCTTGGCGTTCTAATTTCTGCCACCTTTGCTCTTATATCTGTATTCATTTCTGGAAAAATCTCATCTTTTCCTGTCAAATTTCTCATCTTTCTTAAACCAGAACCAGAGTGGACGAACTCATCATTGTCTTCACTTGTTGCCCTTGGAGCATTTGATCTACAGGTCTGATAACTTGATGGGGCAAAACCTGGCTCATCTTCTGAATCATATACAACCGAAGTTAAGATGCCCCTACTCCTTTTGCCATCAAAACCATCATCTCCAAAAGACAATCTCCAAAAATCATCACCTTCACCTCTATAGAATCTGCCACCTCCTCCACCATCAACCAATTGTGGCGAGTTGATAGTTCCATGTTTCCACTTGCCTTTTCTCTTTGCTTTCCCACGTCTCTCTTCTGGGTTCACGCTCATTTGCTTGAATTTTGTCAGCCAGGAAGAGGGAAGTACATGAGACATTAAAGAAGGCCGGGAGAAAGAAGAAGGTGAAGTAGGTTTCTTTCTGCCCCACTTCATCTTTCTATCGGCAACCAATAGTGGAATTCTCTAGGTCTCCTGTTTTGATCAGAAATTGTAACAGAGTTTGAGGAAAAAGGAAAAGATAATATGGAGATCAAGTGTGGTAATGGGGTAGCAGTTCGGGCACAGTTGGGCGGATAAATAGGGACGTGAGTTTCCAACTTGCTTTGTTCCAGTTTTTCTTTTCAAACAAAAGGCCCGCTTGAGTCTTGTGACCACTTTGCCTAGCTTTATTCTCACTTTATGGCTTCTACTCGGATTCAAAACAGGCCTAAGGATCCCTTTGGATCCTCTGGGAGAAGTAGTAACCTACCTCCCTCGGCAACTCCACTTGTCTCTACTCTCTAGACATTGACAGTGTACTTGCACTCGTGTACTGGACTGTCAGTTCTTCTTAACTCAGATTTTGGATGATTAAGGGCGGTAGCTACTCTCTTGGATTCAGTGATTTGAGGAATAAAATTTTCAGTCACTTTCTTTTGTTTGCAAAACCACATCACTCCCTTCTTTTGTCTGTTGCTTTAGTTTTTATGTCTAGATGGCATGACCTTTTGCGCTTAAAGTCAAAGACCAGCACAGTGCATGAAGAACAAGATAAAGGGAACAAGGAAATGGTAATAACTTGTAATGCAAGAACAAGATATAAGACTTGCAAGATATGGCAGAGCTCATGGATTTACAGAGTTGGATTGGCCCAAAATAAAAGATGGGATTGGTCCGACCTGTGGTAAAATTGTCAGGGCCCCTATGACAAGGTTCAAAGACTTTGGTCTGAGTGACGAAAGCAGTACTTTGTTTCAAGGAATGCAAAGAATCTACATTCTTGATAAGAGAATTGGCACAGCATAAAATTTTCTTGTCAGGAAACAAAGGCAGTTTGGTCGCTCTGTGTCGACAAATGTTTGAGATTATGAAAACAATGAATTCAAGATGTGTCAACTTTTGTTTATAGTAGCATGTTCTTGATACTGTTAATTCGAAGACTTCGGCCCTGTTTGGCAATCAGCTGATAGCTGATAGCTGATAGCTGATAGCTGGTTCTATCAGCTGTTAGCTGATAGCTGATTATATCAGCTGATTTGACCAGCGGATTGCATTAGCTGTTTGTTAAAGATGTTTGGTAAAATTAGCTGTTTAATATTAGCTGTTTAAGTGTAAAATGACTTATAAGGACATGACTTTAAAAAATATAAGGAAAACTGATTTACCTTCCCCCTGCAAAATTAATTTTTAACCCTTCCCATTTTAATTAATTAATTAATATATGCTTTTTATTTTATTAATAATTAATATGATAATAAAATAAAATATATTAATAATGTTATTAATAATTAATAATGAATATGATAATAAAATTAAATTTTATTCAGTTTTTATTTATTAAGTAATAATATTAATATATAAGATGATCAATTACTCATATTTTATTTATAATACATATTTTATAAATAATTGTTAATTAATTTTTATTAATAAATAAAATTTATATTTCTACAATTTATCATACTTGGATGTAAATATATTTTTAAGTATATTAATTTACATATGACATCAGCAGAAAAAGGTTGTAAAAAAGCTTTTTTTCTTTACCATGTAACTTTCTCTCTCTTTTATTACATAGGAAACAGTATAATTAGCTTTTGATCATTAAATATTTAGCTGTTTGATGAAAATGATCCTGTATATGAACGTTTTCATTTTTGGCTGTTGGAAGACAAATAGCCATTGGATTAGCTACTCTCCGTCAAACAGCTAAAAAAATAGCTGATTGGTAACAAACCAAATGAGGCCAATATATATATTAATCGATTTATAAAATTTAAGTGATCTTAGCTTTTAGAAATAAAATATGAAATATGTTTTGTAATTATTTTGTTGCCAGCAATATCAGTTCATGCCCTAATTTTCTAACAAATAAATATAGATTTGGTGGAAAAAAGATTGAAATATTGGCTAGTTTTACTACGGTAAAATGAAACAAAATTTTTTTTTGGTTAGCTCACGAGGTGTCTTAGGAGGGTCCCAACTATGAGAAGGTACCTTTAAGCCATCTACTGTCAGACTAATCTCCGCTTGCACCGAGTCAGCCCGTAAGAAATAAAGTATTGGCCAAACAGATTTTTCCATTCCCAAAAATGCTTTTAGTACGTGGTTCAATGGTTAAGCACCTTAAACCTTACTTCTATGTTTGTCCCAAGTTTTTAAACCTACTAAAGTAATTCAACATAAATTTCATAGTGGGATTATTGATCATTTTGGGTATATAATTTACAGAATTTGTGTACAATTTGAAATAACATCTCGTGTAATTTCTTGGCTAAAGAGTAGAAAATTGCTAATTACTAGAACCATTTATATTTGCCTGTGAGAAGAGAATGCCTCGGTGACACATAAGTTGGACCAATAATAGTTCAACTTTAAGCAACATTTGAGTAACAGTTTGCAACGAAGTACGATGATATATTCTATTTTGATCTACTCAGGTGGAGCGGTGTTTTTACTAATTTATATTTTTTTCAAGGGTTGGAATTTATATAAATTTTCATATTAGTTGTTGTTATTATTTATGTGTCAAACATATAAAAAGTAATATTAATAGTAATTAATAGATTGTTGTTATTTTAAAATTTTATTATTATAATTTTTAAAAATTGGATTAGTGTATAATTACAATTTATTTTAAAAATTTATAATCTATTTTATAAACTCACAACATGAGTCAAAATAATACGATACGATATTGATCGTACCAAAATTAAATTCAATATTAGTAGTACGTTGTTAGATGGAAAGTGTGAAAAACAACTAAGTTTGGAACAAAATTATGAATACCGTTTTGTATCAGCAGGTACTGGCCGATATATATTGTACCGGACCAAAACTGATATGAAACAAATGATTAATCGTACCAGATTTAAATACTAGTCGGTATCAACTCGTTTTAGATAGTACCGGCTAGTATTATACCGAAAATTTTAAAAAATAGAGGGACTTCTTTGTCAAATTTTAAAAAATTTTTAAAATCCCACTTCCTCCTACCTTTCATTTCCTCCTTTTTTTTTCAAAGTTTTTTAATTAGTTATTTTATTTATTTCAACTTTTATAATTAGTGTGAATTTTTATTTTTTATTTTTAAAATAATAATAAATATTTTTATTACTAAAAATAATTATAAATAAAATAAAACTTAAAAATATATTATTTTTATTTAAATAATATATTAAAAAAAA
>JANZLH020000031.1:293213-316724 GCA_026770325.2 Erythroxylum fimbriatum | reverse complement strand
CCTATTCCGGATAATATGATTGATAAAACTGTCTCTTTTTTTGTTACTGATGATGGAGATTGGAGATGGGAGTATTTGTCTCAGTTGCTCCTCACTTCAATTTGCTCTTATATTGCTGCTACATTTGTGCCCTCCGATGCTTGTGGTAAGGATTCCCTTTTTTTAGGTCTGTCTTCTTCAAAAGTTTTTACTTTGAGGTCTGCGTATGATTTTCTTTTTGAAAATTACATTCCTTAATTCTCAAGTTGATATTGTTAAAGGGGTCCTCCAAGACTTCTGTGCTTGTTTAGGTTAACGAGTCAACTCTCAGAAAACTCGGGTCTTTTTTCAAAAAATGTTCTTGCGTCTACGAGAAGATCCTTAAGGGCTACTCTGGGGTTTCATGAAACTAATGACTTGGAGAAATACCTAGGAGTCCCTCTCCTCTATTCTTGAGTCACTAAGAAGAGCTATGGGTATATCCTTAATAAAATGAAGGCAAAAATTTTGAGTTGAAATTCTAGTCGTCTTTCCCTTGCAGGTCGTGTTACTTTGGCGAATTCATCTTTGTTTTCAATGTTGTCCTTTGCCATGCAAACTTCTAAGATCCTTGTTACTATTTATGATGAGATGGAAAAAATCAGCAGGAATTTCATATGGTCATAGGAAGATGACAAAAGGAGTCTATCTCTAGCTGCTTGGGATAAAGTGCAACATTCTAAAGGAGCTAGAGGTTTAGGTTTTAGGAATCTTCGTTTAGTTAATGTAGCATATGCTATAAAAGTTGGATGGCATATCTTGACTGATTCTAATAGTCTATGGACTAAAGTGCTTTGATGTCCCAAATAATATTTTTGCTCCTCCTTCTTGTACTCCTCTATGGCGTTTGATGACTGCAAATTGGGATGCTGTGATTTCTAATGCCTTTTGCGCCTTAGGTGGTGAGAGCTCGGTTAAATTTTGGAAACATAGATGCTTGTCGGGTGTCTCAGAGCCTTTGCTACATGTAGCTAGTGGGCCTATTCCGGATAATATGATTGATAAAACTGTCTCTTTTTTTGTTACTGATGATGGAGATTGGAGATGGGAGTATTTGTCTCAGTTGCTCCTCACTTCAATTTGCTCTTATATTGCTGCTACATTTGTGCCCTCCGATGCTTGTGGTAAGGATTCCCTTTTTTTAGGTCTGTCTTCTTCAAAAGTTTTTACTTTGAGGTCTGCGTGTGATTTTCTTTCTGGAAATTACATTCCTTCTCATAACTATCCTCGAAACCTGGTCTGGAAGTGGCAAGGCCCTCAAAAAATCAGAATATTTTTTTGGCTAGCCCTCAACAACGGATTCTTAACTAACGATGAAGAAAACGAAGACACTTAAGTAATTCTAAGAGTTGTGATATTTGCAACGACGAGCCTGAAACCATTCTACACATTCTCCGTGATTATCATGTTGCTGTTCAGTTGTGGCATCTTTTACTGATTTTAATAATTTGAGCTCCTTCTGGAATGTTAGTCTGAAAGATTGGTTGTTATTGCATTTGAAAAGCTCCTATCTCTCTCATGATTATCTTAGGTGGCCTACTATTTTCGGCTTAGGTTGCTGGAACCTTTGGAAACGAAGGAATGACAGAGTGTTTAATTCATGTGTTTCTTCCAATTTTAATACCTTGCAGAGTACTATTTCTGAAGCTAAACTGATTCAGGATACCTTCAACAAGTTGCCTTCGGAGAATAATAGTCCTTTGGTTTCAAGGTTAATTTTTGGAAATGTCCACCTTCCCCTTTTATGAAGCTCAACACTGATGCTTCTTTGACTACCTCCACAAGGATTGCTGTAGGTGGAGGTTTGATTCGTGATCATAATGGTCGCTGGAAACATGAGTTTGTTTTCAAGACGAGTCGTTGTTCTATTCTTCGTGCTGAGTTGTGGGCTCTTTATTATAGTATTCAACTCACTTATAATCTTGCCTATTTGGATGTTCTTGTAGAATGTGATAATGAGACTGTTGTCAAGATGTTGACCGGTGGTATTCAAGCAAATTCAGGTTATTTGTCTCTTGTTTACAGAATTCTAGACTTACTGAAGCGCTTCAATAATGTGAAACTCACTCACATTTACAGAGAAGGGAACTTTGCTGCTGATTCCCTTTCTCACCTTGCTTTTGATTTTCCTCCTGACTTTCATGTTTTGGGGCAAGTCCCCCTATTGTTGGTAGATGGATTGACCATGATTTAATAGGGGTCTCTTATGTTAGGTAGTTTTTTGCTTTTGTGAACTTTGCTCACTTTTTTCTTACAAAAAAAAGTCATATATATATATTAAAGAAATACTTTTTTATTTTACAGCCAAATACTCAATTTTTTTAAAAAAAGTTTTTGTAGTGAAGAAAATTACTTATTGACCTCTCAAAAGTCTATCTAGTCAGGGACTTAATTAGATAATTAGATTTATGAATACTGAGATTTTAAAACTTGAAATTATTATGATTTCAATCCTATTTTGAAATGGTAAATGCCGGCAATTTGGAGAAGAGGACTCATTAAGTTGGAATCTTAAAGTGTTGCCAATTGCGGTGGCAATTGGGAACTTGGAAGCCATTCACTGGCTCAACTAGCACCTGTACCTGACTCTTGAATTTATTCAGGAGACATTAAGTAGCACAAAGGTTTGCTACATGACATGCACGTGAAGTCAGTAATCAGAATCCAGTTACGGCAGTAAGCATTTATGAGACCAAATTAGGAAGCTATTGAACATGATTGGAGTTGGCTAGTTGATGTACTATCTTGTTTGTTTCTCGAGAAAGTGTGACAATTACCAAGTATGGGATATGGTTTATCCTTCTTCTCGACACCAATCACTAAAACAAAATCAATTTAGCCCACTGAATTGTAAATTTTTTTATTTAATTATTTTTATTATTAAAAATCAACATATTAATTAATTAATTAATTAATCAATTTTTAAAAATCAAAATTAACTAATTAATTTTTATTTAATAATATTTTTCAATTAAACTGTAATTTTTATTGGATAAACACAAATTTCCGTAATCATCTTTTAAATTTTTTAATTTTTATTATACACTAATTTTATGATAATCTAGCTTCGATTAAACCTTTAAATCTTAAATCTCTTATTTTACCAGTTTAATTTTTAGTATGATCTTTAAACATTGCTTAACATACACCTATCATTATTTTTATAAATTAAAATAGATCAGTTAATTTTTATTTAATAATTTTTTTCTTTATTAAACTTAATTTCTTTATTAAGTAACGAAAGTCTATTTAATTTTATTTAATCTTTATTTATAGTTTAATATTGATTAAACATTTTATCTTATGTGTTTAATTTTAATTTTCAATTCGATTTTTATATTTTGCTCACATACACCTACCATCGTTTTGGGTGTTGACGTATGGATAAACCTGCTCTAATGGAACAAGTGACGATTAAATTTCAGCCAGCATAGTTTTGTCATGTATCTTTCGGCTTTACATAGCATAATCTGATTATCAGTTTTGACACATTCTTAGCTTATAGTATTATTATCCCCAGTTGCTGACTGCCGCCGCAGCAGCCGGCGTTTACTTAATGTTGCCACAGCCGCCGTGAGCTTCAATTTTAATAGCAGAAATAGACTGATAATATCAAATTTGCCAACTTGCTCGTTGCATCCTCTAAGTCCAACTTATTTAAGATTGCTTGACAAAGTCGTTTAAGTTATTACGTGAAAGCTTCATCTTAGGATGTACGAAAGATATGATACATAAGTAGTGAATTTCTATACCTTAGCTATAGGACGTAAACCAAGATTTTGTTCATCTCAAGAGATTGAGTGACATTATAATTATGAGATTCATATTGCATCTATGTATTATCCTTAAATTGTTTTTAGTAGTTCTTTTATTGAGACTAAACATTAATAGAACACCAAAAGATTAGCATATGCTATGTTTTCCCTTGTGAGAGAAATAGTCGATCTCATATGCTAAAGTAAGAGATATTTAAACAAATGTATGAGTGCTTGTTAGAAAAAAATTTCACTTAACTGACCTCTTATGAGAAATCCATTTAGAACATTACTAGTATGCCTACAAATATTCTCATTGTAAAAATTGTATAAGTGATCAATTGATTTGAGATCTCTAAAATTATTTTGTACAGGGGTTAGTATTTTTTGATACTACTTATGACCTGATTTAGTCAAAGATACCTCAGTCTGTAGTTATTGAAAGTAACATGAGTTGTATGGAGATAGTTAATCATCCCTGAAGTAATTAGGAAGAATGTTTCATTATTTTCGATTAGTACTTATCTTAAAAATCCTTGACCAAAGCAGAATGACGTTTTGTAAATTATTCACAAATATCATTAATCGAATCAATAGCTAATGATGGAGAACTAATATGATTGAGTTCAAAATAGAATATACATTAATTTCGTATTCTATGTCTAATCGAAACATTATATGATGAAATGATTAAATTATACAAAAAAATGTAGAAAAAGTTAGTTAAAACTACTTTGACGTTTTTAAATATTTTGGGTGGTTATGATGTATTGTTAAACGCTAATCTTGATCTATGGATATAAAATTGTTTAATTTGAGAATTAAAGATAAATTAAAAAAATTAATTTATCTAATCCTAAATATAATTTAGGGTTATAATTTATATTAATTGTCAACATAGTTGAGAACTTAATAGGTCACATATAAATAACAGATTGAACAGATAAAAGATATTTTAATCAAATTGGAGTTGATTGTAAAGTTTGAAAAACTTATTATTAAATATGAAATATTTAATAAATAAGGATCAATATGAGATATTATATCTTATTTAAACGTAATCAGTATTTAATTAGAATTATTTGTAATTCCGATTAAGGTTTAATTGAAATTAGAATTTAATTTCAATTAAATTACTAAAATATTTAAAACATATTATAAATATGCTTAAGCTCTAAGGGAGCTAGCACTCATTGCTTAACCCTTTCTATAATAATTGCAGAATTTTTTTAACTTGTTTAGTGAATACCGTTAGAGGTCGGACAAGAAAAAGATCAAGCTTCATAATACAGTATGAATCATGATTCTTGCTTTATTATGATATTTTTGTTAATCATTTTATAGAATTTAAAGTGCTCTTAGTTTTTGAAAAATTAAAACAAAAAGTTTCGCAATTATTCGGCTATGTGCAGGATCGAATCCTGCCCCGATTTTCCAACACAAAGAGTTGATCTTTTTTTATTTTATTTATTCTAAAATATTTTATTATTTAAAATTATTTTAAGAATACTTGTTAATATTCAAGATACTAAAAAAGAACATTTAAAATGTTGAATTATTCTAACAAAATTCCCTATTAAAATTAGGTCAAAATAATTATATAAATTTTTTCCATAGTTAATATAAAAATTATTTTTTAGTATTTATAAATTTATAATATATTTTTAAAAAAATTTAAAAATAAGCAATTTACAAAAAAAGAGCGTGCCTTTGTGCAACTGGTAAGATTATTCCTTTGTGATCGGAAAGTCACGAGTTTGAATCATAGAGACAGTCTTTTTGTGAAATACAAAAGGATGGTTGTATATAATTGATGACTCTCATCTAGGGATGGCAGTGAATTTTCAACCCGATTAATATCCGCACTACCTGATCCAATGGATTTGGACATGGGTAGTAAATCGTAAAAACCCATGAATATGGATATGGATATGGGTAGAGTAAAACCCGAAACGAACCCTACCCATTGCCATGCCTACATTCGAACCTCGCAAAATGAAGAGTCTTGTGTACTAAGTTTGCCCATTTTAAGCGATTTACCGGGGAAAAAAAACCTTTATTTACCTTATGTATTCTTATTATTTAATTCTCATCTATAAACATCGTAGAAAAAGGAAATAAAAGTTTATTCTCTTTAAGCAAAAAAAAAAAAAAACTAGCAAAAGGCATATTCATCTTTAAGTCTGATGGTATTGGCCTGTTGTATTTCTTCTTCCAAATCCAGAGGACGAAAGGAAAGAAAACACGCAAAAGAGGTTGGTGAGTATACAAATATTCTTGTGGCTGCTGCTGATCTTATCACTTACCAATATTCAAAGAGACCGACCACAGAATTTTACTAAAATGTGAAGTAAGCTTAGTGCTTACCCATGGAGTAATGCACAGCCAAGTCATGATAATGGCTTAATTAAAGACTTATCTGCCATCTCATATTTGACTTTGTCATGTCCTTGTGGAAATTGTGTGGCTTCATTTCATATTGCACTTGGAATTTCATATCAATGTCATCAATTAGTTCTCGAATTTCAATTCCAGATGCTCAGACTTTATGATTCTGGAATCCTGCAACCATTTTAGATTTAACAGAAGGGTCCTTTTAATAATATCAAGAGGAGGAATTAACTTCACTTTAGAAACTAGATCATCAACCTGATCAAATTGATGGAAGACCTGGACTCACAACCCCTTGGAATCCTTAGTCCTCCTTCATGGTCTTTACAAGCATTTCGGCCTTGGTACGTTCTGGTCCTACGTTCTTTGGACTTTCGAGACTGCGTTCGTCCTCAAAGGTAACGTGTCTTGAAGTTTAGGCCCGGTGTCTGCTGGTCTTGTCATTGACTTTCCTGTGTCATAAGAACTTTTGCCTTGTTTTGTACGTCCAAATCAAAGCAAAGGCTTGACTAGTAAGTCTTTTTGAATAGTTGTCAGTTGAAACAACTAATACTCATACCCCATCCAACTTCTGTTGGGGCCATTTCATAATTGTGAAGAATTATCAGAGACGACTTGCCAAGTTCTGAGCTTTCATTGCATTAGTAGACAAGTTAGAAAATGAGGCTCAACCAAGTCCCTGGAGTGGAGTCTGGAAGTCATGTTTCCTGGAAAGTTGCCTCAACAACTTTCTCGATTGTCATGAAATCCCAAGTCGAGGCTTTCATACAGAGTATGTTTAGTACTAATATTTTAAAGACCATCTTCACAACAGAGGAGACGTCTAATAACAGGAATCTAATAACAAAAGAAAATATGTTAACCCAGTGAAAGAGGTAAGAGAAATCTACTCTTATCTAATTCTTTCTATGGTCTTGCCAGAAATAACTATTACATTTTATTCGAAGGAATGAGTTCTTGGAATTTCACCTAGTAAATGGCAAGAAGATGACTAATTACAAAGTAAAATATGGATCAATCTGCATTCTGTAGTCTGTACTCTTGCTAAACTGCTAAAAGTTTGTCTCGTTCTACTTAGGCGAGTTGGATGAGAAACATTTTCCACAAGAAACGAAGTTCAGCAACGACTGGGATTTCCTCGTCCTGACTTTCAAACGAGAAAGCTGGAAAAATATGTGCTTTATCATCAAGAAGAAATCATATACAAAACAACTACAACACCCACTGAGAGTCCCGTTGAAACGCGAGATCTAGAGAAAAAGAAATCATATATCTAGATAGTAAATCATATACCAGTAAATCCATGTTATTGGAAAATGTGAACAGCCCACAATGTTGTGGTCAGTTCACAGAATGGCAGACGTTGATCTGTCGACTTTTGCTCAAGTGAAACATTGCAGTTGTGCAATCACAACAGCATCAACTACGCATCATACCAAGTGTCATATTGCACGTTAATATTTGGTTCAACTGATTAGATTGCTCATTAACAAACAGGAAGGAAATTTTACGATGAAATTTTCTTATATTATAAAAAGCATAAACCATCAGTAAAGCCAACATTCCTCTAGCTCTAAAAGTATATGAAGTATTACCTTCCGATGGGTAGCTCTCGATGCTTTCCAGCATAGCAAGCTTCTTGATCTGGGTTCTAGTCTTCTGCAAAATTACTGGATATTAGAACCAATTTAAAGCTATGAGATAATCAAGGGTAAAAGCATACATCAGTAGAATCCATCATAAAAGACAACTAATAAATCCTAGAACCAATTGAATCACAAAGCGAAAGTATTCACTTTTATCTCTTAAGATGGATGTTCACTAATAGTCGTATCTGCATTGCATATTACCAACGGGAGCAATTAACATATGGACTTTCTTATTTCAGTATTGAGATTGTCAAATAATGTAACTCTTAGTAAACAATAAAGAAAAATGTAGCCTACTGCTTCACAAGAATCTCAATAATAATCTTAGTTTCAACATTTAAATATCGAATAAGTTCACTACATTAATTGTAACATACTGTTATGATTCTAGCACAAGTATTTAATAAATATTTCATAAAAGTAATGAAAGAGATCGTTGATTGTT
Organism: Erythroxylum fimbriatum; assembly: GCA_026770325.2. Classification (NCBI taxonomy): domain Eukaryota; kingdom Viridiplantae; phylum Streptophyta; class Magnoliopsida; order Malpighiales; family Erythroxylaceae; genus Erythroxylum; species Erythroxylum fimbriatum. The sequence continues at coordinate 308,466 of JANZLH020000031.1, read as the reverse complement.
TTCTAATTCCTTCAAAATACAAAGCAATTGCTTTAATTCGCAAATCAAACTAATTTCGTGAGTAATAGAAATATGCATACATTCGTACCATGAGCTTCATGCAGATACATTTTACATAGTGTTTAATACTTAATCTTAGGGATATAAGTTATTTATGAAATATTTCCATGCGACTGTATCCGATGGATGACTCATTATTCCATCTTTCTGTTCATGTTCATTATGCCATCTCATGTGAGATGCAGTAACATCAAAGGCATATATAGTCTTTAAAATCACGGAGTTAGCAGGAAATAATGCATCTGCTTCTAAGGTATTAATTTATGTTTCATAATATGCTTTATAGGTTTGAACTTAGATTGACCACAAAATTTGCACTCTTGTAGTTCCACATCATCTCTCCAAAACAACATATGTCTCAATTTGTAACAATCAATTTTTTCAACTGGCAAACCAAGACTCTTAATAAGTTTTTTCATATTGTAAAAATTATAAACTTGATATCTAGATGATATTTAGCTCAGAAGGAAGAGGGTGAGGAACGAAGGACGCTCATGGTTCAGGACATGCAGGGTAGAATAATTCCACCAAATAAAATCTATATGTAGCATATTTCAATTAGTAAACAACTATCATTCTACTGCCTTTACTTGGCAATCCATACAACACTAATCAAGATTAAAAAGTAAAGATGACGGGTCTAGTTCCATAGCAAAACTTACAGATTTTCTTGTTCAAGCTTTTCAGCTATTGAAACTGCTTTGCGTTTTGACCATGGTATTTCCTGTGTGCATCCTTCTGCCTGCTGGATTACACGTGCTAGGGAAACCTTGCTTCTCACAAGGCTCTTACTATTGTCTCTTGCATGTTCTCCAAGTTTCCTTCTTTCTGAACCTGTGGCAGATTTTTTATGCAACACCCTTGGTCGCTGTACACCTTGTTTACCGCCTTCTGCATTGTTATCAACATATTCATTGCCTTTGGGAGAAACTTCAACAATTTCACTGCTCCCTATTTCAAGAGATGTTCCTGCCCCGGGTACTCTTTTTCCATATTTGGGCTCAGGCTCCAAAGCTAACTGAGATGAGGTATGCTTAGAAGCAGGTAAAACTAGAGGCACACGAATCCCTGCACTTCTGTCTTTATTCGCATCACATCTAATTTCAATTGTCACTGGCGACCCCAGAACAGATTCAAATGCTTGCAAAATCTGTGCTCTAAACTTCTCAGCTTTTGATTTAGTAAAGTTTGAGCTGAACGTTAACTGCACCGTTGGAGCTGCAAAGTAACAATTAAATTGAAGATTCAAGTTTAGGAAGTGTGATTAGTCCCATTAAAGAGACTGCCATGTATCATTAACAACGTGATGCAAAATTTTGCTATGAGAGCCAAAGAATGTCAAAAGTAACATGCTAAAGGAAAATTCTGGCTTATGTAGAGTACCTGAGATCAGGAATTCATAAACATATATCTACACATGAATGTAACGTCAAGCTTTAACAAGCAATCAGAGGATGCCATAACTATAAGAACATTGGTAAATATAGAATAACTCCAGATGCTTCCAATCCCAGAAGCTACATTGACCAATATATTTTGGCATTGCCAACAATTATCACAGAAGAAATAACAACCTGATAATGATAAGAAACCAAAAATAGGATGTATTTTAATGAACAAGGCCATTATTATGTTGCTACGATATGCATAGGAATATACCTGCACCATAACTAACAAAAATAAGCTTTCCTTCTTGATGCAAGAACTCTCTTATCCTGTTAATTTTTATATTCTCCAGCACCTCCATCCAAATTTCTTCACATCCTTTACGGCTTTTACCTGTACTCTGCCTACCACTCATCTGAAGAACATCAGAGAGCAGGGGAGATGTCCACTGATGAGTTATACCATCTCCATCATTTGTTTTTCTATCCATGCTGATAAGGTTTCTTGTACCATGGTTGCATATTTCGTTAGAAGTTCCCGTACGAAGATTTTCTAATTTCACATTTGTTGACAAGTTTCTCTCATTAATCACTGTCTCAGTGTGTCGGCCACCTTCCTTGACACCTCTTTCAAAAGTATTATTCAGGACCAAAGGGCTGTGGTTAAAACTTGTTTCTGTGGAAGAACTAGGTAGTAGATATTGCTGGTCAGGAGCAAGTTGAAGCAATGCAGCAGTCAGCCAAGTTAATTTGTCATTTGACATCCTAAGTTGTTTTTGAGCCTCAGAAAGTGTTTTCAGTGCTTGACGCAGTTTTTCCATGTCTTCTTTGCTCACTAAAACAAAAAAAATTTGTCAGTTCTGCAGAACTATTTATTCATGGAAGCTAATACTGTTTTACTTGTTTTTTCCAAACATGTGTGTGTGTGCACGCAACACTTAATGCTGGGTATGGATCAATTATTATATGCACTATTCATCTGGGGTTATCAAGGTATACCATTCCAATGGAGGGAAGAGTAAGAAGCAATTCCAAGTAATACAAATATAAAAAGGACCAGAAATTTTTACAAATTAATCAGGCAGCGAATGGCCACCAGCATACTGGATATGAAAGCAACAGAGAATTTTAAAAACTCACATGGTTGTCGACGAAAAAACTTCCTTCTATGTCTTTCTTTTGTAAAATCATAACTACCAGCCAAGATATCAGTGATAATTGTAGCCAGCTGTGACATCAAAGCTAGTGGCTCTACACCTATTTCCATTATCTCTCTCAAATTCTTCACAGTGTTTACTGTGTCTGCAGATAATGCTAAATCAAGAAGATCTACCAGCTTTTCATCAGAGATAAGCCCAACCTGCAGAAAGGATTTGCATATTTTGCAGTAAAAGGTTAGCAGGAAATGTTGTTGAGTCAACCAAAGTAATGCCCCCTATCTTTTTGTCAAGTTTTAATGGAAGAGTAATTGAAGTAAACAACAACTTGGTTGCTTCATGAATCAAAATTATTATATTTCACTAACACTGGAGAAAATATAATAGCCAAAAGAAGGCATGTGCAATAGAGCATAAATCTAACAACTATCAAGGTAAAAACATTGAAGATGATGACCAGGTAAGAAAAGGAAAAATGACTTTTAGAAGTGCTTATAGTAAGTGCTTCATAAGGACAAGTTGCTGTAGAAGCAAGAAATTAAGGATAATAATAAAATTGTAATAATGTATAAATTGTGCAGCACTTGTATTAACTCCAAATATGATCAACAAAGTGATTTAAGCATTATTGAATATAAGCAAAGTGGTGGAGTCAAGAGTCCTATGCCAATTTTAAATACAATATTGAATATTAGATAAATTAATATTTTATGCCAACTGAGATCCAAAAAGAAATCCCAGATGCTATATGTCACTGTAAAGATTAAGTTTGCTATATCCCCTCAAGAAGAAACATTGACACGTATCTTTTTGCAACAACTTTCCGAGAAGAATACTGACTAGCTGTATGGAAGAATCATCTAATTGTCTAGAAAGAAAAATGAAGACAATAATTCAAGGACTATCTCAAGCAGTAGAGAAGAAATGGGGAGGAAAAAGCCGTGTCTAATGTTTAGGTGCTCGATAATAAATGTGTGATGATAACAAACTGAGATTGAGTGGCATGCTACTAGGGACCATTTCACGACCCTTAACAACATATACCAATCAAAGGCACCATGAAAATTGAAGTCAACATACATTGTCATAGAAAGTACCTAAATTCTGGAACTTCAAGAATCTAGACACATCAAACTTTAAGAGAACCTCGCAGCTCAGAGTGATAGAATGTACTAATGTAGAATACAATACTAGAAGATATAAGATAAGAATGCCATTGATCAAGATCCAGTAACTGTTATGCAAGTATCATAGCATCAAACTTTCTGGTTTTTAATCCTGTAAAAAGAACAAAAACTCACCAGTTCCTGAACCAGAGAAACAGATATCTTTTGGCCAAGCAAACTCAGTTGTTCAAGAGTCATCTCAGCATCCCTCAACGATCCATCTGACCGTGATGCAATAAGTTTTAGGGCATCATTATCAATGTCTATATCCTCTTTGGATGCAATCCACTGCAAAGTATGAATAATATCCACATCTTTCAACTTTGGGAAAAAGAATTTCTGGCATCTAGATATAATTATGTGTGGCAACACGTCAAGGCTTGAGCAGACAAGGATAAAAACTACACGCCGAGGTGCCCGATCAATGACCTTCAATATTGCACCCCAGCAATCAGGAGATAGAGTATCACAATCATCAAAGATAAAGACTCTGTATAGTGGCGACAGCTGGGAAATAATCAGATTGTCAAATAGATCCATCACACTATCGAAGTCAAAATTACTGACCGGACCAATTTCCCTTATGTTTCGACTCTTTCCCATATCATGTGCAATACAAGAACTGCAAAAGCTACAAGGCTTGGAATGTTCCAAAGACTGACAATTCAAGGCTCTGGCAAAAACACGAGCACACGAGGTTTTCCCTGTACCATGAGGTCCATAAAACACATATAGTAGTCCAACCTTCTTTTTCATCACAGCATTAAACAGAGCTTGTGCCACCAAATTCTGTCCTACCACATCTTGGAAATTGATTGGCATGTATTTTTGTGTAAAATTTTGGTGCCTACCATTGTTGTTCCTTAACTTGTGCTGATGACCTGATCTAGCTTCAGAAGCAAGGTCAGTATCGTTGCCATTTTTCAGTAAATCATTAGCATATATACCAAGCTCTCCAGAATAATCTTGCACCCAACCAGCATTGTCAGCGCTTTCATGGGATCCCGATGCCTCAACTAAAAGGGGCAGTGCCTCTACATCAGATTTGGCAGACGAACTTGAAAAATCTGATTCTACAGGCATATCAGGGATCTCTCTCCCATGTGAAGCTGTGCTGGCTTTCCTTAACCTCGAGTCTGACAGACCACAAGAGAAACTCCTTCCAGCCTTGTCAAGGAATGTTCTCCCCCTGTGGTGAATTCTGGACCAATTCCATGGAATTCCACATCCATTCCTAGGAGCACGCCCCACATTTTGCTCCCCATGGTTAACTTCTTCCTCTTCAATGTAATATCTTGGGTGTACTGAACCTTGAGCAAAGGAATTGGAAGCAACAGACATCTCACCATGATGACCAATACCCTTTATATCTGAGGTAGCTTGGGTTCTTCTGGCACTTCGGAACTTGCGCCTTCTTCCCCTTTTATGCCCATTATACCCACGAATGCTGGTACCAGGTTCATTACTAGCTTTTTCCAGCTGATGATGCCTCTTATGATGGTGGATATTGGACGATGCTACGTCACTGTCCAATGGAACGTCCTTGAGTTGATCAGAGAGGGTCTTAATATGAAAATCATGACTATGCTTTCCGCGTTGTTTGCTTCTTCTGTCTATAGACTCTGATTTCCGAGAAACAACATCATGCATCAAACCCTTGTCATCATGAACTTGTAAAGGGTCCTCATCAGCCCCATTAGTCTTATGGCTAAGTTCTTCTCTCCTTATCCTCCTACCCTCTCTATTTCTACTCTTGCTGCTGCGATCACTAACAGCAACCACCCAATCATTTCCCCCAGCAATGTCACCAGGAACAACCTTTGACGGTGCTAAGCTTGATAAATGAGGTGAGCTGACTGACAATCTCCTACCTTCCCTTCGACGTTCCATGCCCACCGACTTCTGACCCCCCTGAACTGTGGCATCTTGATCACCTTTCTTAGTAAGCAAATCAATGACTGAAGGTGAGTGCCATGAAGGAGGGCTGGCAGAAGGGTCCCTCAATGAACGAGACCTTTGGAGGGCAATGAGCTCCCTCATTAGCGACCTATCTGCCAGAATTGGGCTTTGCTTATGCATATGGTTTTTCAAGTGAATACAATTGGTTATATGAATATGGTTGCGCAGATGCTCACTGATGTCAACATTTGCATCCTTGAGGATTCTATTACGAATAGCCTTGGTCATGATACAATCATAAGTACGTATATAGTCGAATAATTGGTGTATTAACAAAAAACAATCAGTTTCCCAAATCTTCAGACTTGTTGCCCTAGGAAAAGCACCTGGTCATATAGAGCTAATTATTGATAAGAACCATAAAAGAAGGCAAAATTTCAGTAATTAAAAATCGTCCATGAAAAGGAAAACATAAAAGCCTTTCTCAGTGATAAGTGGTAACAACATAAAACCCCAAAATTCCCTCCAATAAGGGAAAATTATTCAAAATAGTCGTCATTCATCTTTAAAGGCATACATATATACAGAGTATCACGTACAGAAAAGAATTGCTACCCCAAACCCATGAAACCAAATTCAAAGTTTCAAGCCTTTTGTTGAAGCCCGAGACTGACTATTTCTCCATATAAGCTCCTCCAACTAACATCTTCTGCCTCGGTGGAAAAGACTGCAAACCTAAGCTACATAGCTCCAAGCATGGCAATCATATAAACCCAGAAGCAGAAACCCAACCAACAAGCAAAGCTTCAAAATGAAGCAAAGATTAAGATGAAGCAGAGAAGCTCAAGAATTAAAGGACTGGCGTTGAATCACGAAAAGGTCCTAGTTCCTACAGAGAGAGAAGTTGGAGTAGCCAAAGCAAAATATATAGGTAAAACACTGCATTCACCTGAATACTCCCAAAAAGCAAAAATGACCCGCTTTGATCATTAATAGCACCAGCTTAGATCTCAGACTCTCTCTCCCTCCAAGTTTCAGCCACCAACCTCACATGCACTTCACGAGGAACTGGGTTCCTTTTCATAGATAACGATAGTCCAAAAAACCCATTAGGACACAAGAGTCAGATCTACACACAAAGGTATGGAGATGGTACATAGAGAGAGACTACAAGCTTGTTTTACAAAAAAGGGGAGAGAAAGAGGCTTGCGATCTATTACTGAAGCGAGTGGCCTGGTCTGTGATAAACAGGACACAGTTTGCCAATAAAGCGGTGTGTCCGTTTGCTTGAACATGCAAATACATATATTGGTTTAATATTCGAACTCCGATTACTTATTTACAAACTCCTACTCAAACATCAAAAAAGAGAAAATGGAAGATAATCCACAACTGGGATTTTGAAAGTGGGAGTGGGACCAGAAAGAGTCCGTTCTGTAGAAGTAGCCGTTTTCTAGTGTACTATACTTGCTGTGGGGTGTTCCCTGTGTAGAGAGAACAAAGTTGAAGACTTTTTGGTCAGTGAAATCAATAAAACAGCAGGTGGGGACCTGCACATTTTTAACTTAAACTTGCAGAGAATTACTGTCCTCCATTTGCTCAGGTGTAACTTTCTCTGTCTTTCATTAGCTTGTGCTTAGTGAATGTGACTTCAAACTAAACCTGTTCTGCACTTTTTTGACCAAGTATTAGGCAATGGTCTGGTCAGGACAAAAAGTGACGTGGTGGGTTATCAGTATCTGTTACTTGTTCAACTCAGGCATGTTCGCTGTTGCTGCTGCTGCTGGTGAGATTTGGAGTGATGTCCTGAACTTGATGCTCCAAGAATGCCAAACCAAAGAAGAAAGCCATCTAAAATGACATAATATGTGACCCTTTTTCAGAGATCTGGTTTATGTTGGTGTTGAAACCTTATTGGCCTCATCCGAGTGCTGATGTAAATTTTCGCTCGGAAAAGTTATATTCTCAACTACTTTCTCCGACATTTCAGGGAAGGAGGTATGACTTAAATGAAATAAGTATGGGCCTGAGCTTCAAAATTCACCTAATACTCCATTGGAGATACGAGCTTTTTTATAAAATTAATGATGAGTAAATCAAACAATTTACTAATGGGTGACTGTGACACAGAATAGGGGGTGATGGTATCATTGACTCCATGTTAAAGGAAAGAATAAGGGGTGATGGTATCTGTCTCTACTCTCTAGCATCTAGGCCAGACCAGAGCTCGTGGCCACTAGTGTCACAGTCACATGCATCAGCTCAGATGACCCTTTTTCAATGGTATTCAGAATCCCATCACAAATGTTTATCGAAATTGGGTGTTTCCTCAACTTATCCTCAACACTGTCAATACTGAATAGGCGGCAATAGCATGCATGATCCTTGTGTTTGCCTCTACCAATGTGAGGGAAAAAGAATCTTCATATATAAAAACAATATATAAAAAACAAGGCACTGACTGGACTGGTTAATCTCAGGACTGCTCAAAAACTGACCTATGATGTCAAGCTCTTCATTGTTTTTCAGCACATAATATAAGATTTATATAAATATATGAATGACATTTAATAAAATAACGGTGAAACAGAATAATTATAACAGATGATTTAATGTGCTGAAAAACAATGAAGAGCTTGACATCCGAGATCAGTTTTTGAGCAGTCCTGAGATTAACCAGTATAAATATATGGATAAGATTTAATAAAACATAATAGAAATATCATAATTAAAACAGGAGATCTGATCCAATTTTTCAGTAACAAATTAGAAATATTCTTTCTATTCATCACAAATAAAATTGCGTGTTTTTAAACTTCTCTAAATTTCACATAAGATCTTGCTATAAATTTTTAAATCTCATAACTATTTTAGGTTCCTTGTAACACAATCATATATTTTATGCCCAAATAATTATACTTGCACATGTTCTCTAAATTGGACCCCTTTGTAGCTCATCCCTCCAAATATATACAAGCAATGACCAATGAAAGGTACAACTTCCTATGGAAAATAAAATGAATACCTTTTCTAATATGTCAAATGAAAAACAACTTACCATTCATCAATGCAAGTACAATCATATATATAATTTTAAGTATTGTTTATTTCTATTTTTAAATTATTTATTTTAATAAAATATACTATAATAATTTATTAATAAATGTTATATAAGAAATCAAAATAAATTTAATTAATTAAAGATAATTTATTTTTAAGTTTTATCTAACATATAATTATCATCAATAATAAAAATATAACTATATTGATATTAATAATTAAACATAATTTTGTTTTTATTTAAAAGAATAACATAAATTAACAAATTAAAAAAAACACATCAAAAAAATAGAAATCCCTTAACAAATTATTAAATACAAAATTATCAATAACATTAATCAGGCTTAATTTATGGTTAAAAGTATATATCATTTGTCCATATCTAATTTACCTAAAATTCATAATTTATAAATTATTTTACATATTAAAATATTTACGTATGATACACTTTTTTTTTGTCATTATTATTATTATTATTATTATTACGTTCTTTTCGAAAGAATGGTATGGAAATTAATAATAGTTATAAATTTAATTTGGACCACAAAATCCCTAATTACAATGAAATAATTACTCAATCAAATAAAAAGAATGGTAAGGCTCAACAATCTCGTAAGATATTAAAGAGCCGCATCTTTTTATGCTGTCTTCAGTTACCAAACAAGAAGCCACTAACCACTGTTTTTAAACCGTTTTTAGTTTTTACAGTTTGGCTGTTAAGTACCGTTTGTGGTAGTTTAGAAGTTTGTTTGGCCCTTAGTAGATTCAACCCGAGAAGTAAGGTAAATTACATTATAATCATTAGAAAGAAAAAAAATTTCCCTGTAAACTTATATTCCTAATATGAGAAATTCAAAAGCCCTCTCTGTAAAAACTTAACGCAACTCAATAAAAATCTCGCTATATATAGGGTTTGAAAAGGTTCAATAACACACAACTTTATTCTTAATTAAAGAAGTTATTTTCAAATTGCCAAAAAAATAATATCAAAAATAAAATAAACAATAAATAATAAAAGAAGTAAATGATAAGTAATAAATAAATAATAAATAAAATATGAAATCGGTAATAAATTCAATAATACGATAAAGAATAATAATAATAATAATATGGTTAAGGTTAAGTAGAAAAAATTTTAGGCTAAATCTAAGAGCTAAGTACTACATATTTAAAAATTTAGGATAAATATAAGAGAGAAATACTAAAAGACCTACGAGAAATGATTAAATCATATCTTAGTACGTTAAAAGTTTCTATTACGGTTCATATTTTCGGTAAACTCTAGTGGTGTCATATTATCCTTGATAATCTCTCCTAATTTTTCTTCTCGGTAAGGTCCTACTCCCAATTAAACTTTAATTATTAACTTACGAAAGAATCAATCATGCATATATTATATATTGTTTCGAAAAAGCTCAAATCATTTGTTATGATTATGATATTCTTATTATATTTTGTTAAATCTCATTCATATGTTTATATTGACTTTATATAAGTATATAAATAAAATTTAATAAAATAGAATTCGAACAGAATAAGAAAAAAATTTTAATGTGATCTCGAGATAGGCATGTCATGTGGTAGACAAAAGTGAAAAGGACAGAATCCTGCTCTTATCTTCTAATAATCGCAAAAAATCGAACTTTTACTAAATAGTGACAATGAAGATACTTTGCACTTTACTTTTACTCGTGCAAAGTATCGATTTTTTGTTTTTTTAACTGTCAGTCACTTTAATAGCTAGCGAGTACATTCGTCATCAATATGTTCCCTGTCCTTTCCTTAGCTTTTTTTTTTTTTCATGATGGGATTTCTCTTCTAAAACGAAGAAGGTTCAACGATAATTTTCTATCAAATAATTTCCTTTTTAAGTATTTTATTATATTCAATAAATCTCAGTCATTTATTTATACGAGTCTTGTGTAAATTTCGCGTAAATTCTGTAAAATAAATTACTGAGATTTTATGAAATAGAATAAAATATAGTAATATTGGACAGAAGATCTGAACTCAAATTGACATTCCATGCTCCATTAAATTGGTGGACTAGGGGTCAAATGCACTTGTGAATTAGAAGGACATTCATGCACATAATGCCATCCCAATTTGATATGCTAATCCTGGAAACATTACAACCAAGCAAGCTAACCAGGTTTCGATGATTGACTGATATAGAATTCGGACCTCATTAATCAACAAGCCAGTTATCAAGGTTCACGCGCTTCACAACTACAATGGTGCCATCTTCAAGAATACCTTTGTAAACCTCGCCATAGTTGCTGGTGCCTAGCAGGTGGTCTTTGAAGAAGTTGTTGGTGGCTTTCTGTATGTCCCTGCCGGAAAATGTTTTGGCAGCTCTGCTGCTACCAAAATTTAGGATGTATAACGCCGCTTGTTTGCCCGAGTTTGTTGCCACTGCTCCAGATGTTCCAGCCACCACTCATGTCATCAACACTCTTTTTACCGCCGACAGCACCGAGATGCATCTCGCCTGCCCCTGTTCTAGTTTACCGCAGCATAATTATCTGTAAACAAAATTACTGTAGCATCTCGGAGGTTGCTGCGGAAAGATCCCAAAGCTTTTATGGTTGCTGCTCTCAATATGTTTTGGCATCATGAAACTGCCGCTAGTGCTCCAACGAATGGTCCAACCTAAAAATTCTATACTGGCCATATCAAAGTACAACAATTTTAATATCCAAAAAGAGAAAATATCAAAAGATTTTTACTTTGCTATCAAAATGACATAATACACTCACACACACATGTACGGATAGAGTGTTAATTGAACATGTGACTTAATTTGAAACCGTCAAAGTTGTTATCAGAATATTTTCTTTAAGTGCAGATTTTATGCTTATTCTATGTTGATTTAATTTAGATGATATTCGATTTTTGAATTTTGGTTAGAAAAAGACTGTATAAATTGATAAGCTTCTGCTAAACAAAAATACAGAGTTTTCTCCATACATATCTTCTTCCTAAAAAAACCAACAAAGTGGTATCAGAGCTCTCTTGATCTTAAGGGACCTCTAAACCTACAAACCTATAATTTATAATTCATTCCACGCCTTCCCACACTACAAATAAAAAACCACACATTAATAGATTCAGAACCATCGTTCACTGCTATTACTTTGCAAGTGTTTGATGGTAGAAATTATTTAAGTTAGGCTGTTCGAATGGAGGCCTTCCTTGAAGCGAAAGCGAATGACTTGTGGGAAGCTGTAGGTGAAGACTAAGACGTTCCGGACTTGCCTGCAAATCCAATGGTGGCTCAAATCAAAATCCACAAAGAAAAGAAACAGAGGAAGTCAAAAGCAAAAACTTGTCTGTTTTCAGCAGTAACACCAACAATTTAATCATGACGTTCAAGACGAGCAAAAAAATTTGGGATTTCTTAAAGGAGGAATATGCGGGGAACGAAAGAATCAAAGGAATGCAAGTGCTCAACTTGATCAAAAAATTTGAGATACAAATAATAAAGGAGTCAGAAAAGATCAAGGATTACTCCAACAAGCTCATTGTCATTGCCAATAATGTAAGATTTCTCGGTTCTAATTTTGATGATTCTAGAATAGTTCAAAAAATTCTAGTAACCATCCCAGAACGATTTGAGGCTACAATTTCATCACTTGAAAACTCAAAGGATTTGGTAAAAATCAGTTTAGCAGAATTGTTAAGTGCATTACAGGCACAAGAACAAAGGAGACCCATGAGGCAAGAAGGAATCGTGGAAGGCGTTTTTCCAGTAAAGTCATACAACAAAAAGAGGATTAATAACAACAATGTTCAGAGTTTACCACCATGTTCGTATTGCAAGAAAACAAATCATCCATAATACCAGTGCTGGTGGAGGCTAGATGTAAGAAGCAACAAGTATGGACAACTGGGACATGTTGAAATAATATGTAAAGTGCAATAACACGTGGGAGAAGTCAAGCAAGCTGTAAACGATCAACTTGAGGAGGAGGAGTTATTTGCAGCATCATGTCTAACCAACTACAATTCAAATGAAAGCTGGCTTATTGATAGTGGTTGCACAAATCACATGACCTTTGATAAAAGGATGTTCAGAGAAATTGATACAAGTTTTATCTCCTAAGTCCAAATTAGAAATGGAGACAACATTGAAGCCAAAGGAAAGGGGACTATAGCAATTAAAGGGCATTTAGGTTTGAAGTTAATTTATGATGTCTTGTATGTTCTTACAATAAACAAAAATTTGTTGAGTGTTTGTCAGTTGCTCAATAAAGACTTTAAGGTACTGTTTGAAAACGACTGCTGCATGATTAAGGATGCAATGGACAAAGAAGTGTTCAATATCAAAATGAAAAATAACAGATTTGCATTGGATTTTACAAAAGAGAACCACGCTGGTGATGCTGAGGAAGATACAATTAACACGAAGGCCTTTATATATGATGAAAAAAAAATGAGTTCTTCAAGTTTAAGAACATCTACAAAAAATGGCCAACAAGGTGGTTCACTCATTCATTGTGGAAGATAAAGAAAGATTTGCCTGCTTGAAAGTGACAGATGGAAAAGTTCATAAGAAGCCTAACAGTGAAATTGTGGGAGCGCAAATGAAAAAGAAAAAGAAAAAAGATGCTTGGAGTTTGCTGTATCAAAGTCAAGGAGGAGTGTTGAACATGTGACTTTGAAATAGTCAAAGTTGTTATCAGAATATTTTCTTTAAGTGCATATTTTATGCTTATTCTATACTGATTTAGTTTAGATGTTATCTGATTTTTGAATTTTGCTTAGAGAAAGCCTATATAAATTGACAAGCTTTTGCTAAATAAAAATACAGAGTCTTCTCCAGACATATCTTCTTCCTAAAAAAACCAACAGAGAGGGAGAAAGAGAAGAGAAGAAGAAGTAACTCAATCACCAAAATACATTCAACTATATAGGCTCGGTCATAATGTTCCCTTTTATAGGAAACAAAAAGTAATAAAATAATAAAGACTTAACACAAAAGAAAGCTTCCTATTGAACCACAAATAGTTCAATTCAAAATGGAGTACTTAATCTTAAAGAAAGTTGCACCTCTTATAGCTCCACTTGCCTCTTATAGCCCCACTTCCAAAGTATAGCTAATCATTATTTCGGCTACTATTAATGTAACAGCCCAGATCACCCGTCCACAGATATTGTCTATTTTGGGTTGCCTCTCGGGTAAAGACCCTCACAGTTTTGTTCTTCCCGCACTTGAAAAAATGCGTCTTAGGGGGAAAGGTATCCATACTCTTATAAGGCATATTTCATTTCCCTCTCCAACTGATGTGGGATCTCACAATCCACCCCCTCTCAGGGCCCAGCGTCCCACGCTGGCACAACAGGTCGAGAACTAGCTCTGATACCATTTGTAACAACCCAGATTACCCGCCCACAGATATTGTTTGCTTTGGGTTGCCCCTCAGGTCAAGGCCCTCACAGTTTTGCCTTTTCCTTTCTTGAGAAAACACGTCTATGGGGGAGAGGTATCTATACCCTTATAAGGAGTACTTCGTTCTCCTCTCCAACCGATGTGGGATCTCACAATCCACTCCCTTTTAGGGCCCAACGTCCTACGCTGGCACAACGGTTCGGAAACTGGCTCAGATATCATTTGTAACAGCCCAAGTCACTAGCTCACAGATATTGTCCACTTTGGGTTCCCCCTCGGGTCACCCTCACGGTTTTGCTCTTCCCACACTTGAGAAAAAACGTCTTAGGGGGAGAGGTATCTATACCCTTATAAGGCGTATTTCGTTTCCCTCTCCAACCGATGTGGGACCTCACAATCTTGTAACAGCCCAAACCACCCGCTCACAGATATTGTCCACTTTGAGTTGCCCCTTGAGCCAAACCCCTCACGATTTTGCTCTTCTCGCATCTGGAAAAACGCGTTTATAGGGGAGAGGTATCCATATCCTTATAAGACGTACTTCGTTCTCCTCTCTGATAGATGTAGGATCTCACAATCCACCCTCTCTTAGGGCCTAACGTCCCATGATGGCACAACGGGGCAGGAACCGGCTCTAATACCATTTATAACAACTCAGACCACCCGCCCACAGATATTGTCCGCTTTGGGTTGCCCATTGGGTCAAACCCCTCACTATTTTGCTCTTCCCGCACCTGGAAAAATGCGTCTATGGGGAGTGGTATCCATACTCTTATAAGGCGTACTTCGTTCTCCTCTCCAACCGATATAGGATCTCACAATTAATGTATTGCTTTATCATCTTATTGCCAACTTTCATGCATAACTCAAGCTTGATTTATATATTTTATTTTATTTTCCTGACATTGCCTTCCTTAAATCAAGCTAATAAAAATTTATAATCATAACAATTTCTTCAGTTTGTGAAACAACTCGAACTTCAATGGCTTAGTAAAAATTGTAAGAGGTAAGTCGACTTGTACTATGTGTAAGTCGACTTGTCCTTGCTCGGTACTTTTAAGTCGCCTTGTTTATCAGTGCAAGTCGACTTATGTATGGCCAGTACCGTGAGATTGTTAGTGTAAGGCGACTTGT
>JANZLH020000031.1:264182-274803 GCA_026770325.2 Erythroxylum fimbriatum | reverse complement strand
TTGTGTCGTGCTCCCAGATGAGTTGGCACAGAGTTAATGCAGGGTTGGTGGACCAGAGGATTTGAGGGGCCTGTAGCCAGTAGCCTCCCACCGACCCATCTCAATTCACACCCGTGCATCTTTCTCGCCGGCTCCAAACTTATGATATTCGGCTCTATGCCTCTATGCCTAATCATGTAGTCAAATATTCAGACATTGGCTCCAAACTTGGTGGGTCCACGTTTGATGGCTAACTGTGGAGGAGCCCACGGGATATCTAACAGCACTTTGAACATAGCATTACAAATCAACATTCAATGCCTCTAGATTTCTTTAAATCATCTAAAATTATATTAAAGAGAAATAAACACTTTTTCTTCTTTTGCTTTTTTTTTCTTTTTTTCCGGCGCTTTAAATGCACTTTTCCTTCATTGTGCCAAGTGCCAACCCTTATCTCCTGCTCAAAGCTGTTGGTCAAATTTTGAGTCTGCCCACATAACGATCACTTTATATCTCCATAAACCCTTTTTCTTCTCTTGGATCTACTGCCTCTAATTTTATGACAAAGGTCCACACTTCTCTCACAGTCTTCATTTTCATCTCAGCTCTCTTACAATGGAAACGGTCAAATATAGATCAATGCTCAACAGCAAGAGCAAGATAGCGAGAACATTCCGAAAAGTGATCAACCTGAAGCCTGCAACAAGAATTGCTTCAAATAATGGGATTGGGATATGTGAGCTCACCCCAAGAAACAAGTTTGAGGGTCGTGATCATCCAAGCACAACATGTAAGTTTCATCAGAGTGCTGAAAAGAGCAAGATTGACAGAGATAAGAGGAGGGCAGTTCTGGAGGCATTAATGGCAAAGCTCTTTGCAGGTGTCTCCACAACTAAAGCAGCTTATGCTCAGTTGCAAATGGCTCAAAACCCTTACAACAGTGATAATATACGAGCCGCCGATCAAGCAATTGTTGATGAGTTGAAACAATTATCCGAACTCAAGCGTAAATACTTCAAGAACGATCTTGATCATGTCTCACCTCAAGTCACTATCATGCTTGCAGAGATTCAAGAACAACAGAGCTTGATGAAGACTTATGAGGTAACAATCAAGAAACTTGAAGCCGAAGTTGAGGTTAAAGATTCAGATTTTTGTTCCCTCAAGAAACAGCTTGATGAGTATATTGCATACAACAAGTCTCTTGAGAAACGGCTAAGTTTTAGTGGGCCTATACCCTTGTTGGATGATATAAAGCTCTCATCTTTAAATCCAAGACATTTTGTTCAATTCCTTCACTTTACTTTAAGATCTATGAGAAGTTTTGTGAAACTTATGGTTCGTGAAATGGAAATGGCTTGCTGGGACCTTGACGCAGCAGTTAGAGCCATTGAACCTAAAGCCACTCTTGCAAAACCCAGCCACCGATGTTTTGTGTTCGAATCTTTTGTGTCCAAGACATTGCTCGAAGGTTTTAATCGACCACAGTTTACAACCCAAAACGAGTCCGCAGCTACAAAGAAGAGCTCCCACGAACAGCATTACTTCAACAAATTCAAAAAGATCAAATCTTTAAACCTGAAACTCTTCTTAACCCAGAATCCAAACTCGGCCCTTGCAAGATTCACTAGAACCAAGTACATCCAGCTAGTTCATCCTAAGATGGAATGGTCTCTGTTTGGGAACTTAAATCAAAGGGAGCTAGTGAACGCTGGTGGGTTTCCAGATTCTGCTTTCTTCAACTCATTCGCTGAGATGGCTAGGAGAGTTTGGTCCTTGAACCTGCTGGCTTTTTCGTTAGGTGAACAAGTTAGCATTTTTCAAATCGGTAAAAATTGCAGATTCTCGGAAGTGTACATGGAGAGTATCACCGACGAGTCACTGCTAGATAGCGCTGGTGATGATACGGATCTTCGGGTGGAATTTACGGTGGTTCCTGGGTTCAAGATTGACAAGACGGTGATACAGAGTCAAGTGTATTTATCGCCGGTGGTATGATCAGTGATTTTATGCTTTTTGGTTCGCTTATTTCTTTCTACGAGGAATTTAATCCGCCTTTTGTAAATATTTTGTAATATGTTATTATTCAATGAAACGAAGTTACGTGGTTATAATCTTTCGGTCCTGTTCTTTATATACTATAATCATGGGACGCTACACTTTGACGGTGAAAAACACTGTCGATAGTGCAACTTTTAGGTATTTCAGTAGCGCAGCTGCAAGCTGCAACATTTTTACAGTCCTTTTAAACAAAAAACACAAGACACAAAATGCCATTTCACAGTCACAAAATGCCATTTTCTTCTGTCAATTCAATAGGGTTAGGGTGGTGACTGGTGGGTACAACTCTTTTTCTATTGCAGGGTTCACGAGAGATAAGTATGCCTGCAAGCAATCCTTCTGAAATTTTAGCTGAAAAAGCACTGTCAAGGCTCCTGTCATACAACTGTGGCCTTAACACGCACAGGTCCATCCTCTTTTCCCTGCTTCAAATTTCGAGCCATTTAGTTTGAGCATCCTATGAGTTGAGAAGGTGTATTTTACTGTATTCGGTAAGGACATTCTTTTAATCCTGTAGTTCTGCTGCGTTGCAAGTGGTATTCTGTCAGACAAAAATTAAAGTCCATGGGTGCGCAATTAAGAACATGAATTCGACAAGCTTCCGATCTTCCTTCACATAAATGCCGAACAATAATTAGAAGGCGAATAGATGTTGAGACACCCATGTGAAGAAATGAACACGGCAGCAGAAATGAATGTAGGTACTTTGATGAGCATCAGTTTGACTCAAAGGTCTAGGGTTGATAGCTAGGAACAGCTCATTGTTTCAATTTGGAAAGCAAGTCAACAAGAATTGAATAGGATGGCATTCCAACTCCGTTATATAGATCATCAACTTGGAGAGACACTGCATCTAACAGACTATTCCATTTGGTGCACCTCCCATATCAAGTTGCAGAACCAGTTGGCTCATGGCTGAATTGCGTCCATTGCCATTTGTCATTCTCCCATGTTCGCTTCTCCCTTCCTTCCATTGCTCTGTTTCTTGCTCTCACAAATTTAGAGCTGTACATCAGGGAGTGTTAGAATTTTAAAATTTCTATAAGACAATTATTAATTTTAGATTTTATAAAATTAAGGTTAAAAAGATGGAATTTAATTCGTATTAAAGATAATAAATAAGCACAATAAAAGATTTAGTTAAATAGATTGAAGTCTGCGAAAAAAAATAAGTTCTTATCAATGTGAACCAATTATTTATTAGGTTTGTGACAAGGAAGCTCAATAAAGCTACCAGAAATAGTTGTTAAGGTCTTTTGGTGCCTACTTAAGTAAGTTCGTGATCGTACAATTTCTTTAACCCCTTTAAAGGCATATACATAATGAAAGGCGTAAAAAGATGTTAACGATATAAATTTATATAACTTTTGTAAAGATTGATTGAAATAAAACTATGTTCTTGAGAAATAGATAGCAAAACAATCATTGAGAGTTTATGGCTTGTCATTACTTAGGAGTTTCACCTATAATTTAATAAAAACACGGGCTACCTGTGATCAAAGGGTATATGAGTATAACATCACCAACGTATCTGATGTTATTTATACCAGTGAATTGAGAAAGGCTCTTCTCGTTGTAATTTCTAGGTTTGTGAAATATTTCACCAACAAGTCTCAACAGAGTTATATCATGGGTCTTCAGCCTATGTGTCATTTAAGTGGTTTATAGAACAGATTATCCATTAGAGATCCAAGATAAACAAAGATTAGCTGTAGTATAGATTTTAAGTATGCAAGCTGAGATATAAGCGCTTGGTCTTTATTTAGGCATCAATTCTCAAGACATGCCTCTTAGGAATCTACAATGTCCAATCTTTCCCCATTTAACAAAAAACTCATACATGATCTATAATTTAAGACTTTATGATATACATGATCTTCATGAAGAGGCAAGTGTAAAGCACACTTATCTTCTTTGTATATGACTATGGTGACATTATCCAAGAATCAAGTTTTCAGGAGAGAGAGAGAACTTAGAAAGAAGCCATAGGATGAAAACTACACACAATCTTTTTATTGATTTTTTTCTTCTGAGTAGAATGGAGGAGCCTTGCTTTTATAAACTAAGCAAGGGGGATAGAGACAAACAACTTTTAGGAAAAAGATCCCCTTAGTACAATAATACACACTAACATACAAAAGCAAAAGTGAAAAGAAGAATTATTGGAAGACACAGAGTCCCAAAAATGCTCCTAAAATATAAGAATATGCTTAAAAAAACAAGAAATCTTTCTAGCAATGAGGTACACATACAAAGAGAGTATGGGCCATTGCGATCATCATTGGAGTCTATCATGTCCATATCTTCATCGTATTTTTCCACGGCTTGGATAAAATTATCAATTTTCGTATCAATTCAAACATTCTTTTGGACTCAATTCCAGAAGCCTTTCTGGGTTCAAAGCCAAGAGGATATAAAACTTCACCAGTCATGATGTTGAAACCTATAGTAGCAGATTGGTCCATGAAGGTCCAATATCCGTCAATAGGAGAAATGGGTTTTGTTAGGGTAAAATCATCTGAGTATGGTCCTAGAGAGGTATATGTTTTAGGGTTGGCAGTCTTTAGGTAATGGTTCAAATGATCTAAAAAGTAGTAAAGATTTTGCAGTAGATTTTTATGTTATTTGGGCCAATCTATGATGGTACACTATTGCTGGAAATGGTTGATAATGCAGATATAACCATAATCAGTAAGAATATAGGGACGAAGAATGATAAAAATATAATGGGCCTTCTGTTTAGAGAGAGGAATAGCCTATAATTGATGCTTGTTCAAAATTTTCCCAAATTGGAGATGTCATTTTTACAATGGTTGGAATCATTCTAAAAATGTCCAAAGAAGTGAGTTGACATTGGTTAGATTTAGAAGGCGCTGATAAACATGTAGTGGTGAAATAGAAATTAAGCAAGTGTAGAGAGCAGATAAAACCCAAAGATGCCACATGCTGACTTTAGATAGAGAATCGTAGAGATGATAGACAATTCAATAGGGGGTGTCAGTATCAAAATAATGAGGATGTGGAGGGATATTAAGAATAGAGAGGACAATATGGAGGTAGTAGAATAAGCTTTTTTGGAGAATAAAAGCAATGTCATCCAAGGTTTTAGAAGGAGTTTTTATTATGGGTGGAAAGGACTTTTGATTTTTACATATAAAGGATACTCTATAATAGGAAGGAGGAAAGGTATGAATTTCTGGAGTGAGGAAGAGAAGAACATAATTGGTTTACAAGGCCGAGAAAAGAAGTCTACAAGAATGTTGTCGTGAAAAGTTAAAATTTTTGATGCCCTTTTTTAGCACCAAAATCTTTTTGTAGCTGGCATGATAATGCTTTTTTATTCTTTGAACTGGTCACCGCTATGATAGCAGTAGTGTCTTTTCCCATCAATCTCTTCAATTAGGACAACTCCCTAATAATGGTCACTAGCATCTGTCTGTAGTATGTGCTGACCTTTGTCAAGAATCTTTAAAGCAGGTAGATTCTGACAAGCTTGCTTTAAGTGTTAAAGGACTCTGGTTTGATCTTTACTCCATGTTGGTGGATTCTTCCTCAGTAACTTTGATAAGGGAGATGTATAATCAGCCACATAGGGGATGAAATCTCTGATATAGTTAACAATTCTAAGGAATTGTTGAATTTGTTTAGTGTTGAGTCGTTTCAGTGCCTCTTTTTGGCTGAGAGCATAATCCAATATTGTTTTGTAGGATCCAAAAAAGATTGGAGTAGGGCCTTATGTTCTTCATGGGTTTTGGAGTAAAGAAGTATGTCATCAATATAGACCAAGGAACAAGAAAGAATGGGCTCATAGATCTTTGTCATGACTCGTTGAAATAATAAAGGGGCAACTTTGAGTTCAAATGGCATTACTCTCTATTGATATTAGGCATTGGGAATACAAAAGAATTTCTTGTATCTTTTCTAGGGGTCAATTCCCAATTGCCAAAAGCCTGCTTTTAAATCAAACTTGAAGAAAATTGTAGCCCGTGTGGTATAAGAGCCATGAGTGTTATTGACTATGGTTACATTATTCTAGATGAGAGTAAGTAAGGAGTTTCCTTTAGTTATGAGTGACTTTTTACCTTATGACCCTATCCATCTCTCTTCAACTCTTTCTATTGTCAATTTTTCTTCTCATGTTAAATGTACTCTTTCAAATAAATTGAAAACCTTGTAGAAATTACTCATCTTCCAGCTGAGAGTCGTATTTCTGATACTTCATTACCTTTACTCAATACCTACAGCATATACTCCCATGACTGTTCATAGACAAGAAGTATAAGAACTATTCTCTCTACCCATCGTCCAAAGGTTAAAGAAATCATCCAAAGTTCTCGTTTGGAGCAGTGTGGTTTAAAAGTTTCCACAGTAAACAATATGTGAAATTAGAGATTCCCAAGGAGCTCATCTCTTTAGAAGGAACATAATCATACACATCTTCATATTGGTGTTATTTGCCTTGTTCTCACTCTCCATGGTAGAAAAGGAATTCCGACTATAACCCGGATCTCTCTTCTTGACATTACCTATACTACCTACCAAAATGCCTTAATTGGTACTCTGTTGACGACCCTTTATAATGAAAGTGTCATCCTTACAATTGCCCCTGATTTCAATATCAGGTTGGATGATCCCACCTTGTCTATGTAGCTCCAAATCCAGATTCAAATTGCTGGAGTAGAATAAGATCCTACTGCCATTATGGCCACTCTTCACCACCAAATGATCTACCGTTTGTAAAATCATGCAGTAGATCTTAATTTTCCAAATTCCACTTCAGATGTTTTGTATATGGTAGTTAACAAAGCTCATGGTCAAACCACGATCATACAAATTCCGAAGCAGTTTCCACCATTGAAACTTGAAACTTAATGTCAACTGAATGGATCATTAATTACCGAAAAGTATTACATGCTTCTCATAGGCATTCTTTCCACACCACCACTCCTTCTATTCTCAGGACTCTACGAGATGGATCAGTAAAATCCATATATGCCAGGCCCAATGAAGATCAGTCTGGACCTTCAAATACATCTGGCCCTATTTTGATGCTTCAACCAGTGTTCTCACAGAAAAAAAGGAAAAGATGGACCGCCAATCCATTACTTTAAACCTGATGGAGAACATGTTTATGTTAGCTATCATCGTGGACATTTTGTCTGGGTTGTAGATTCATCTAGGTGCAAAGCAGACTGTGAAATATGTCTACAAAATATGTTTGAATTCTAAATCAGAAAGTGATGATGATGAACTCTATAATTCCCAGAAGAAGAAGAAACGAGGAAGAAAACAACAAAAAGAATTACTCAAAGTCGTTGAGAAGGAACATTTGTTCCATCCAGAGTCAATTTCCAACAACCTTCAACTAGTTATTTCTTCCATTCCTATTATTCCTTCACCCACTCTGATTCCTTGTGTGATGGTCAAATCATATGAAGAGGAATTTCCAAAATTGGAGAGACATACTGATGAACATAATGGGGTTATTTCTAGCCCTTATGTGCGTGTTATAGGAATTAGTTCTCAAGGAACTATTCTCTCAAATCCTACTAATGAAGCGTGCAACTAACAAACTAATAATGCAATGACCCAAAGTCAAGCCCTCCAAAGAATTGACTCCAAGCTTAAAGGTCTTAATCAATAGAGTCAAGCTACTCAGACACAAGTTGAAGATGTGTCTTCCCAAGTTCAAAAATTATACAAATCTTTAAAAGATCATATGGGCTAACTTGATGTTGATCATCGAAGATACATTGACACCCAATATTTTGGACTCGACTTTACCAAATACGGAACAAGATCTCCGAAAAGTAAAGGAGCTACTCCAAAGAATGGAGGTTGATATGAAAATAGAACAACCTCCATGAAAAAATGTGTGTAGGTTTGGATTTTGGGGATTTGGTTGACTTGGGTTTAGTAGTGGTAGTGGTAGGATGAATATATTGTCTAATCAAGGGATAATTTATTTTGAATACTTTTTTATAATCAGCAGTTTCAGGATAAGTTGGAGAGGAATAGATAGGCTGAATGACTGGAAAAGTTGTGGGATAAGATCCATAAACAGTCTAAACTGTTGACTATAAGAAAGTATTCAAAATGAATTATCCTTTAATCAGATAACATATCCTTCCTAACACTACCACTGTTAAACCCAAGTCAACCAAATCCCCAAAATCCAAACCTACACACACTTTTGATCCATCGCCTTCATATACTAAACTAACTAATCTTTGGAAAAAGTCTTTAAAAATTGAAACTCCACCTTCTTCTCCACTTAAAACTCAACCATCTACTGGAAAAGACAAAGCTCCTCAATTAGAGTTTATAGCAACTCTAGCACCCGCATCTATTCTATCTGAAGAATGCTCATTTGACCATTTTAACATATATGAGCAATGTTTTGAGATATCTTAACCATCTTTAAAAGAGTCTAAATAATTTGTTGATTTATCTGATCTCGCTTAGATTATGAAGATTATGCCTAAATTAACTGAAGTTAAACTAGATATTAGTGAGCTGAATCAACAGGAACTAAATCATTCAGAACCTCACCACCACCAGCACAAGCACCACCAACCAGACCTACTTTCAGGTTTATGGTTTAACCTTGACGATCTTCTGCCAAAAAAGTGGAGAGAAAGTCTCTATGAATTTAGAGCATGGATTGATTTGCAAATTACTCAATCAAATAATCCATTAAGAGATATTTTGTCTAAGTTTACTACTAGTTTTATTGACACTTTACAAGAATGGTGGCAAAGTTTAAACGAATATCGTAGACTTCAATACATACAAGTCACATATGCTGGACTACTTCTTGGGGTAATTCATAAAGAATTCATTGGTGATTTTTAGCTCATTGACAAACATATCAGGCAGGAGTACTTTGAGATGAAATGTTATTCTCTAGACAGAGGAGATTTACAAAAAAAAATTCAACATATGACGGAACACCATTATCTACTTAATGACTTCAATGATGTCAACCTTCGTTATACATTCAACTCTTCATTACTAGATGGACTGCAACCTGAATTACAATAAACTATTGCCGCACTTCGAAGAGATATGAGGGACATATCTTTTGGGGAAGTATATCAACTCGCCTTCGCTTCACTTGATAAGCTATGTGATCAACAAATATTTTTTCAAAAACATGACTAAAGGCGGTCCCCTGTTAAAAAAGGCTTGCAGAAAGCCATATTTGAAGATCGAGTGTAAGGTGAAAAATGATTGTGAATGTCACATAAAAAAGAAGTATCATCACAGAAAGTTCTCTTATAAACAGTTTTACAGATCCCACACTTCCTATGAAGGAAATTATAAGCCCTTTAGACGAATGAAATGACGTTGATTTGTCAGATTCGTCAAATGAAGAAATCCTCAAGCAAAGAAGGCAGATCAATGTTTTATCTGTGACAAGTCAAGAGATTATGCTCGTCAATGTCCTAATAAGAAGAAAAGGGATATCAAAATATTGGATTTCGTTGAGGCTATCATGTGTATCCATGATAATGGAAATATTGAAGATTTCATTGAAGAACAATCCATCTAGGATGAAGAGATGCTCTTCCACTCAACTTTTCTAAAGACGAGTATAAATCCTCTTATTCTTAAATTTCTAACAACACTGAAGATGATATGTTATACATGGTATAACAAAAATGCTTGAAGGTAAACTCTAAGCCTTTCACTATTCCTTGAACTGATATCCATATCCAATTACTATAACAAGACAAATATGATAAACCGATCAAGGCTATCGGGTATATAAACACAGGATCATGTGGTAGTCTTATGAAGCCCAGCATTTTACCATCTAAAGCATGGATATTGTATGACGAATATTTCGTTGTTGCTAATGGAAATTCTTTTAAGATTAAGCTTATCATTAAAAAGAAAATAGGCATCCGTTTCTTCCCTGATTGTATGGTTTGGACTAAAGTTCTTGGAAGTCATCTACCTAGCCCAGATATTTTGGTTGGCATGTATGTCTATTGTAAGGCATCTCCCTTACATATCCTACCTACAGGGATTAAATTTCATGCCAATTTTAGTGCTTATACTGATATCAAAAATATGTCTGAACTCGCACAAGTGTCACCTCCATATCAAGTCCTATAGGACCAATTTTTAGAATACTATCTTGAGAACCATGTCCAGTTCTCAAATCCCCTTCCTCTATATAAAAACCCACTTATTCATCCATCTACCATTTAAAAAGAATGAATACATCAATCCTACCAAGGCTACTCATCCAAGTGTAAACCCTGATGACCTTAAATTAGCCCAAGAAGAATGTGTGATTCTCCTCCAACAAGGATTGATCGAGCCTATAAAATTTGACTGGATTTATCATGCTTTTTATGTGAATAAGAGGTAGGAACAGAAACGAGGGAAAAACAGGTTAGTAATTAATTACAAACATCTCATTTCTTTCCTACAAGATGATAAGTTCTCACTGCCAAAGATTAGTACTTAAGTACTCTTTCTCAAAGAAGCTATGGGTGCGTTTACTTTCTGAAAATTCTCTAGTTTTCTAGAAATTTTTTTCATAAAATAGAAAATAATTAGAAAACAT
>JANZLH020000031.1:249619-264082 GCA_026770325.2 Erythroxylum fimbriatum | reverse complement strand
AAAATGAAAATTGAAAATATATGCAAAAAATCAAGATAGAAAACAAAAAACTGTTTTCTGAAAGTAAACGCACCCTATAATTTTCTCCAAGTTTAATTTAAAAGCAGGATTTTGGCAATTGGGAGTTGACCCCCAGGAAAGATATAAGACAACCTTTTGTATTCCTAATGCCCAATATCAATAAACAGTAATGTCATTTGGACTCAAGGTTGCCTCTTCATTATTTCAATGAGCCTTAGCAAAGATCTATAAGCTTATTCTTTCCAATACCTTGGTCTATATTGATGACATATTTCTCTAGTCCAAAACCCATGAAGAACATAAGGCCCTACTCCAATCTTTTTTGGATCTTACAAAACAATATAGAATTATGCTCTCAACCAAAAAGAGTCATATTGGGATGATCCAAATAGAATTTTTGGGTATGAATTTCCATAATGGGTTTTATCAACCCTGTCTACACATAGCCAATGAATTATTACATTTCCCAGATGAAAATCTCAACAACCAGATGAAAATCTCAACAATAAACAAATTCAACAATTCCCTAGACTTGTTAGCTACATTAAAGATTTCATCCCCTACATGACTGATTATACATCTCCCTTACAAATTTGCTAAGGAAGAATCCACCATAACTACATTAAAGATCAAACTAGAGTCATTCAACACTTAAAGCAAGCCTGTTAAAATCTACCTGCTTTAAAGATTCTTGACAAATTCCAACGTATACTACAAACAGATGTTAGTGACCATTATTGGGGTGTTGTCCTAATTGAAGAGATTGATGGGAAAATACACAACTGCAGCCATGCCAGTGGTCAGTTTAAAGAACAGAAAAGGATTATCATGCCAGTTACAAAGAGATTTAGGCTATTAAAAAGGGCATCGAAAAATTCAATATTTATCTCAGCCCTTACCACTTTTTGATTGAAATGGAAAATACAGCTTTTCCCAAGATTATCGAGCCTAAAAAGAAGACACTACCAGATAGTTGGTTGCTTCGATGGTTAGCTCGCTATAAATTCACCATTCACCATATCAAAGGTCACCACAATATTCTTGCAGACTTCCTCTCTCGCCCTTGCAAACCAACTCAGTTCCTCTGTTCCTTAGTCCAGAAATACAAACCTTTCCTCCTTCCTATCATGGAGTATTAATAAGTGTAGATTGCATTGTATTTTTATAGGTAATTTGATATGTGTTTAGTGGTTAATTTGATTGTTTAGTATATGTTTAGGTTAAGAATTGTATTAGTTCATAAATATTTGTGTTTTAAGTGTTCTTTGGGTGAGAACATGTTTTTGAGCTTCAATTATATATATATGAGGTATCGTGTTGAGTTTGTTAGTATTTTATGGCATTCAGAAGAGTTTTGGAGGAAACCCAAACCAAACACAGTACAAGCAGGCCACGATTGTGACAGAAGCACCAACATAGGGCCACAATCATGATAGAAGCTCGAGCACAGGGCCACAATCATGGGGAATCTGCCACGATTGTGACAGAGAGCAGATAAACCAGTCATGATCATGCACTAAGCATTACTTTCAAATTCGAGTTTTCAAGGGACATTTCAGATGCTAGAAAGACACTAGGGTTACCTTAATTGAAAAAGACTATAAAAGTATTATGATGTAACCCTAGAAATGAGTCTACATTCAGCCTACATTTGGAAACCCAAATGAGAGAGAGAAAGAAAAGAGAGTGAAAAGAAGAAGAGGAAGAAGAGAATGGTTATAGCGCCGAAGCTTCCCGGAATAGGTGATCTCCCGACGCTGGTGCTTTCCTGAATCATCTAACCTAAGTTTCATTTTCTCCCTATTTACCTTTTTTATTCATTTAATTTGTAAGATTGAGATGGGTTGTATGGTTATTGATTTTGAGTTGTTAATGATGTTTTAACTTTTCCTTCGGGATTTTGCTTATATTTAATGTTAATCTAGATGAATTAGGTTTACTTGATTTGGGTGTTGTGATTGATTAATGTATTTGCATGTTTTAGTAATAAATCGAGAGGGTGAACCGGATAAAAATGATTATATTGGATTAACGATAGTTAGGCGATCTAATTGACCACTTAATCAATCTAGTTGGTAATTTCATAGAGAGAGATCTCGTGCGAGACTCATTTGTTTATTAGAGAGCTTTAGAACTAATTAGAATTGTGGGTAATTTGTTAATTGAGAGATTGCAACTCCATAATTCGATTAGGGTTTACAATTTAGGGAATGATTATAACTCGAGAGAGAGTAATCAACCCTACAATCGTCTAGAACCAACACCCCATAAATGTAAAATTGGCTATATTAGCATTAATGATAGGTCAAATCCCCTCTTTCATAACTTGATTAATTCTCTTGACAGATTTCCATTGTTGCAATATTTGTTCGTTGCTAGTTTGTTTAATTTAGTTTACTTTTCAGTTTATTATTTAAATTTGAGTCTTAAACAAAGCACAACCTGAACTAAATGGTGCCTAAGAACAATCTCTGTGGGACAATATACGCTTTTTATTACAAGTAATGACCCGTATACATGCGATTTTTAGCGTAAAATAAGTAGCTTGTTTTTGCAATCAACAAGTATCCTTTATATGCAAAGATTAACAAGTCCTTTCCACCCATCACAAAAACTCCTCCCAAAACCTTAGATGGCATTGCTCTTATTCTTTAAAAAAGCTTATTCTACTACCTCCATATTGTCCTCACCACTCTGAATATCCCTCCACATCCTCATTATTTTGATACCAACACTCCCTATCGAATTGTCTACCATCTCTACGATTCTCTTTCTGAAACCAGCATGTGGCATCTCTGGGCTTTATCTGCCCTCTGTGCTTGCTCAATTTCTATTTCACCACTGTATGTTTATCAGAACCTTTCAAGTCCAACCAATGTGACTCACTTCTCTGGACATTTTTAGAATAGTTCTAGCCACTGCAAAAATGGCATCTCTAACTTAGGTAGATCCTGAACAAGCATCAGTTATGGGTAATTCCTCTCTCTGAACAGACGACCCATTTTATTTTCATCATTCATTGTCCCTATAGTCTTACTAGTTATGGTTATGTATGCACTATCAACCATTTCCAGCAATGGCGTACCATCATAGATTGGCATAAGCAACATAAAGATCTACTGTGAGATGTTTACTTCTTTCTAGACCATCTAAACTATTAACCAAAGACCACCAAGCCTACAGTATATAACTCTTTGGGTCCATACCCAGATGATTTTACCCTATCAGAACCCATTTCTTCTACTGACTGATATTGGACCTCAATGGACCAATTTTCCACTATGGGTTTCAACATCATATGTGGTGAAGTTTCATGTCCTCCTAGCTTTGAACCCGGTAGGCCTCTTGGATTTGAGTCTAAAAGAACGTTTGAACTAGGATAAAGTTTTACAAAACCAAATCCCTAACACTAGCACTGGGCCTCAACTTCCTAATTATATCCAAGATGCCCAAGACCCATAGCCTCCTGTTTGGAATGATACAGAAATTGATAATTTTATCCAAACTATGGAAAAATATGAAGAAGACATCGACATGATAGACACCGATGATGATTGTGATGTTCCACGCTCTCTTTCTACACCTCCTTGCTAGAAAGATTCCTTCTTATCTTTTTAGCATATTCTTACCTTTTACGAATATTATTGGGACCTAGTGTATCCCAATAAGTCTTCTTTTCTCTTTTGCTTTTGTATGTTAGTATGTATTATTGTACTAAAGGAATCTTTTCCTAAAAGTTGTTTTTCTTTGTCCTCCTTGTTTAGTCTATAAAAGCAAGGCTCCTTCTTCATTGTACTAAGAAGAAAAAAAATCAATAAAAAGATTGTGTTTGTTTCTTATCTTATGGCTTCTTTCTAAGTTCTCTCTTTCTTGAATGCTTGATTCTTGAATAATGTCGTCACAGTCATACAAAAAGACAAGTATGCTCTACACTTGTCTCTTCATGAGGATCATGTAGATCAAAAAGTCTTAGACTATAAATCCTATTTAAGGTCTTTGTTAAACGGGAAAAGATTGGATATTATAGATTCCTAAGAGGCAGGCCTTGAGAATTGATGCCCAAACAAAGACTAAGGGCTTGTATCTCGGCTAGCGTGCTTAGAATCTATACTGCAGTTAATCTTTGTTTATCTTTGATATCTACTAGATGATCTATTCTATAAGCCACTTGAATTGTATATAGGCTGGAAACCTGTGAAGTAGCTCCATTGAGGCTTATCAGTGAAATATTTCATGAGTCTAGGAGTCATAACGAGAAGAGCCTTTCTCGATTCATTGGTGTAAACAATGCCACATATCTTTAGTGATGTTATCTTCGTATGCCCTTTGACCTAGGGTAGCCCGTGGTATTCAATTATAATTTAACAATCATTTAATATTTGTAATCAGTAAATATACTTGTATTGGCCACATTGTAGTTGATAATGAAACTAAATTAGAACACTTTATGTTGATATGATATTATCAATTTAATTTTGATATATATGTATTTATTTTTATTGATAAATAAAGGAAAGTTCAAGTACTCTTGATAATTCAATATCTTTAGCGATATTTGATAATATAACTTGGGCTCATGCTAGATTTGTTCTTAATATGAAGAATCATACTATTGTTTGTATTGCAACAAACATTTGAAAGGTGAGGGAATGTCCTTAACTCACAAATGGAGGCAAACAAAGATGCACATGGTGATTTTGGGATGCTCATTACAATTTTTCAAAGAAACAAACTTAATTTATGTATATATTTCTTCACTTTTGTTACTTTTTTAAAGATTAATCCTCACTTTATTTTGTTAATAAAGTTACTTTTGTTGTCTTACTGTTGTTTGATGAGACCAATTCAAAAGTATTGTTTTAGAATTATAAAGATTTACAATTTGAATTCTAAATCAATGTACGAGTACAATTAGGTGTAAAAGGGATTGAATCATATTTGAATTCATCCATTATAAAAAAGAAATAGATTGGAACACAAAAAATTGAATGATTCGTTCCTTGATCGATACAACTTAAAACTTCAATAAAGATATGTTATTATCACTATTAAGCTAAATATAATTTCTTGTAATTCATTAATAATTGAATTTTATTTATTTAACAGGACCGTTAATAAAACAAATAGTTTTATAAATCTAATTTGTCTTGACTATTTGATCTTCTAGCAGATTGAGTCTCTGAAGAATCAAGTTCCATATATGAGAGTGACTTGGAAGATAATCTTAGATGAGAAAGTATCGATACATCTTTTGATAATGAATTTGAATAATAGTAATGATGAGACTCCTCTCAAAAATAAAAATTTTGTGTCAAACAAAAATTGAGGTTAATGCGATTTTAACGAATATTTTATTGAATAAAGTTTTAGGTTTTTCTTTTTTCTTTATTCTTTTAACTTTACTTGTATTCGATATATATGTTAAATTTTATATATGCAATTTAAATATAAAATTTTTAACTGGAAATATTTTCGTTGCAAGTTTCACTTCTACTTTGTTATGTTCCTTGGCATAAACTTTCTTGTAATGCTTATGGAGTCATGAACATGTATTGTTCCTCATGTATGATGTTTTGATATAATTATTCTTTATTATATTATATAAATTGTAACATTTTAAATATTTTTATATTATTCTTAGTTTTAAATTTGCATAACAATTAAACGATCTTTTTATATTAATTATAGTTATTGTTTATATGTGAAATAAGTAAAAATTAATACTATTAAAAATAAAAAGATAGTTTTTATTTCAATTTTATATTATTATGATTTTTTGGGATATGATTAATGTAAAATAAAAAATTATTTATCACAATATATTGAAGGACTATTTTGTAATTTATATTTTATAAAATTATAGAAAAAAACTACTCGAAACTGTACCTAGCATTGATCAGTATCTATACCGTATTGTATCAAAATTAAATTCGATACCAATTTCAGCATGATATTCATAACATTGTGCATTACTTTTTACTTATTATTCAATAATTGATTATAAGCATCATTATAAAATAACAAGTAGAATATAATATTTATCAATTTTTGAAATTAATAAAAGTTATAAGATAAGCAATAAAATGATGTTCAATAATACCCATCTAACCCTACCATATATCTCTTCACGTCAAGCAGCCCCTCCTATCTCAAACAGCCCCTCCTACCAAGAAATGAAACAACAACACCTTATCCGCGAATCAGCACCTCCCACCATATCCAGGTTTTTCCTTTTCCTTGTTCATGGGGGCCTTTTCCTTTTTCATTTTTTTTGTCTATGATCATCGTTCTCTTTTAGATCCATCGTTCGATTTAGCTTCTCCTTTCATTTTCCCATCCTATTTGCATTCTTTTGCATTTCTCAAATTTTTTGTATATATCTAGATTTTTTTGTTTGTTTGTTTTCGGCTACATTTTAAGTGAATCTTGTTCCATTTGGGATCTTGAGGGAGAAATATGTTGCACTAAGAAGGTAGAATATTGTGATGTAGAACTCGAGAGAATTAGGTTTATAGATTTATATGCATCAATCACCTAGGAAGCTTGTTTATGTTTGTTTATGTAATTGTCTTTAAAAATTTTATGCTTGTTTATGTTGTTCAGAAAAGTAAGATTAATAACAGTATAAGATGGTTTGTGTTGGATTGTGTTTGGAAAAAATAGGTGACACGGTGGACGTAGAGGTGAATTATGATGAAAAAAAATTTGATGGATATTATAGGTGGAATTATGAAATGGATAAGTGCATGCTTCAATGTTGGACCCCATACCCCACCTCTTCGGTGTTTGGAGGTTATACCCCGGCGGCTCAATGGTAAGAGGCATGCATTTAAATGCAACAAAACCTTGAAGTCACGAGTTCGAATCGTGACCAAAGAGGACAATACTGATTTGTGTTAGATGCCGTGGTATAACCCACAAGCACACGCCGGGGTATAACCCCCAAACACCGAAGAGGTGGGGTGTGGGGTCCAACATTCAAGTTCTTATGGAGCAAAAAAATAAAGGTCAAAAGGAGGATATAAACTTTAGTGCTGGTGCATATAGAGAGGTAATAAAGGAAATTAATGAAAAGTTTGGGGTTAAGATTAATCGAAGCAAAATTGTAAATCGCTTGAGAACTTTAAGGGAAGAAATGCATTTGGCAATATTTCTTGATGGCAAAAGTGGAATTGGATGGAATGATGTTACCAAGATATTTGAAGCGGTTCCAGAGGTGTGTAAAGTCTGATACAGGTATTCTATTTAATACTTATATAGTTAAAAAATTTTATTTGTATTATTTTTTATATATTAAGTTTGTTGACATAGTTTCTTGTATTTTGATTAATAGGTTAACGAAAAGATGAAATATATTCGAGGGAAGCCTTTACCTAATTTGGACCTTATTCGCGAGATCTATGAGAAAGATAAAGCTACTAGATCTGAAGCTAAAAGTGCAAAGGAGAAGGTTCAAAGATAGGAAAAGGAAAGGTGTGATATGAATATTGAGGACATTGATAATATACAAGCAAATAATGAGGTTCATTTATAGAGTTTTTATCCATCTGGGAGCGAGAGTACTCCAATAACACCAACAACTCAAGCTCAATCATCATCAACACCTTTAGTGTCAAAACCATCCTACACGAGTAAGAAAAGAAAAGCAAGAGTGGAAGATCAATTTTTTTCGAAATTACAAGTTATGTCCAATGCAATAAAAGAAATTGCACAAGCTATTGTAGCCACAAACCCTCGTGTTCGAAAAGAGGGGAAAATTTTGATGCAATGAAAGAATTAGGATTGGAAGGACGTGTTATCTTAAATGTAGTTACTTGGCTTGTATAGCATCCTAACTTTATTGGTATGTTTTTTGCTTGTCTAATTGAACTACGTTTAGATTGGTTGTCTAGGCAGATGGATTGATGTTAGGTTTTTATAGCTTGCTCTATTTAAGTGTGGAACTTTATAGATGATGTAACTTGCTCTATGCAAGTATGAATGTTTTTTATTTGGTTTTCTGTTGTAACGATCTTATGTCTCCTTATCACAGGAAGACATTTTAAAACTTGTTATGATATTATATATAATTTGGAGTGAAATATCAAATTTTGATAGTGCCTTGTAGTTATCAACGCAAAAGAACTACTGCTCGTTCATACATTTTTAAGCTTCTAAATTATAATAGTTTTCTATTATCTTCATAACTCGGTCTAGCCTTATATCATTTGCAATCAATTTTTTCTTTTCATTTTAATAATAAACTTTTTTGATGATATTACTTATAATGAAATTGATGTTTATAAGTTGCACTATATAAGTGTGAATGTTTATTAGTTAATAGCATTATTTTTTAGTTAGGGGTAAATGTGTCATATGAAATAATTGAATTCAATTCTAATCTTATTGGATTTGTTCCAAATAGTATAATTGAATTCAATTCTAATATTTTTGGATTTGTTCCAAACAGTGTAATTGAATTCAATTTTTATATTACTAGATTTGTTTCAAACAGTGTAAATTGAATTCAATCCCAACTTTGTTAATGTAATTGAATTCAATTCGTTAACGAATTCAATTCGAAGGTTTCCAAATAGCCTGTTAATAATAGCCATTCCAGCAGATTCTCTATTCCGTGTTTCGTTACAAACCAAACGTAGGTTTATTATTATCTTAGGAATAGGGTGGGAATAGAATCCCTATTCCCTTGTACCAAACACGCTGTCAGATAAATAGTCCAGGATCAGTTAACAATTCAGGAAATGAATATATTATCGAAACCAATTATCAAATCTGACACCGCACATTGTCCAAAGGCTCTACACCCATAAAAAAGCGTCTGCGCATAATGGATGAATGTTTTCTTTCTACAAAAGGTTTGGCGATCAATTGGGGATACAGTTACGAAGGCTATTGAAGATTTCTTTAGAGAAATTAGTTTGCTGAAGGAATTAAACAGAACTTTCATAAACTTGATTCCTAAGGGCCAAAAGCAAAGTTAAGGAAGCACTACATATCAATAGCTTGCCACAACTTCATCTACAAGATTATCTCTAAAATCTTGGCTAAAAGAATGAAACAAGTCTTGCCTACACGCATTGGATACCAGTAAGGAGTTCTCATTCCAGGAAGATAAGTTAGTGACAACATTCACTTGAGTCAAGAATTAGTTAAGCATTATTCTATGAAGGAAAGTAGCAAAAATTGCTCTTTGAAGGTGGACTTTCAGAAAGTCTATGACTCAATGGATTGGTTTTTCATCCTTATGGTTTAAAAGCTTTTGGATTTATTGGGATATATGTAGAGTGGATTGAACAAAGCATTACTAAAGTGTCCCTTAATGTCCTAGTGAATAGTGAACCTTCTACTATCGTGAGAAGATACAAGGGACTAAGGTGACAAGATCCAATATCTCCATAACTATTTGCTATAGATATGGAAATTCTCAACGAATTACTGTAGAGGGAGGTGGAAAGAACCAATTCCTTCAAATATCATGCCAGATTATAAGTTTAA
This sequence comes from Erythroxylum fimbriatum, assembly GCA_026770325.2. Classification (NCBI taxonomy): domain Eukaryota; kingdom Viridiplantae; phylum Streptophyta; class Magnoliopsida; order Malpighiales; family Erythroxylaceae; genus Erythroxylum; species Erythroxylum fimbriatum. The sequence continues at coordinate 254,566 of JANZLH020000031.1, read as the reverse complement.
ATTTTATGGATGACCTCTTTCTTTTTTATCTCAACTCTCATTACAACTTTCAAAATGTTTGGTATGCGGCTAAATTATGAAAAAAGTGGCCATATCTTTCCGCATGTGCTTCTTAACACTTTACCCATAATTTTTCTACATGTCCCTATTTCTTCAAATAAACCAATGCTCTTGACGTATAAACCTCTCTTAGACAAAATAAAAAATATAATACATAGTTGTTTCTCTAAATCCGTATCATTGGTCAGAGAAGCTTAACTAATCTCCTAAGCTTTGAATTCGTAACTGTCTACTAGGCCTCTCATTTGGTAGTCTCAAACACAATAGTCAAGCAAATTGAGAAAACATACAAGATTTTTTTGGATTGGTTGTTTAGAGGGAACATGTAAAGCAAGTATTAAGTGGAAGGAAGTTTGTATTCCCAAAAATTAATGATGTTTCGGCTTTATACCTCTGAAGGTGATCAATATGACAATGATTGCAGAACACATTTAGAGGTTGCTTGAAGATGGAAAATCCATATGGGTTAAATGGATACTGATTGATGTAATTTTAAACTACAAGATGCACGGTGTAGCTATAGCTGTAGCTAGAACTAGCAAGCACAGGCGATCCCATGAGGATTATGGGTATTAGTAATGACCTCTTTTATATTATCTAACCGTCGAATAAGACGATGATTTAATTTAAAACTAAAATAAAATAAATTTTAACACAATAATGAATCAAAACAAGTATACCACAAAGATTAATTCAATATCAAAAAACTAGTTCCTAGGTAATAAATCTCCTTAAGACATCTTAAGTAATAACCCTTTATTATGCAATTCAATTATCAATCATTGAACTATGAAAATTCTTATCTTATGTTAATATCTTTCTCAAGAATATTAATAACTAATCCTCAATTGATTAATTGAAATCACTTTCTACTTAAAGCCCTTAAGATTGTATTACATCAATTCATAAATTTCTCTATTAGGTTTGATCTTAATCTAAAGAATTTATGTCGACCTATCTCTAGGTTTGCATACAACTCTTTCCAATTATGGTAGATCTATTCATATAAGAGGATTTCTCAATCTTAAGCATATAAAATCAAACATTGAATTAATATCTTGGACATATTAATTCAAGAATAAAAATGATCTCAATGAATCAATGAAAAAATTACATTAAATAAAGGATTAAATCATAGTATCCATCCCAGCTTAAGGTTCATCCTACCTAGGCACTAAACAAACTTAGTTTCTAAACATGGAAAATGAAACAAACATCAAAAGTTTAGAAGAAGTATTAGAAAGATAAAAATCCATAGATATATGTATCCCCTTCCCTCTAATGAAATCCCTTTGAATATTGGATAAAAGGTTGCTTTATATTAAATCTCTTGAAGTATTCTTCATGTTTAACTCTTCCTAGGTTTAGAAACATGCATTCTACTCTAACTTTGGTCATAACTTTCGACTCTAGCAGCTTCTCTCTTGTCTCCTCTTCATAGCCTTTTATATTATGAAACTAGGGTTTCTAGATTATATATCGTCAGTCACATGATCATATGTGATTATATTTCCCAGAAACAATTCTAAATCGTGACTTTACACATTCATAGGAGCTTACACAAGCAAGGGACACGATTATGTATATTACTTATACGGGCTTGTATCTCCACATGGGCAAGAAAAGTGTCTTTGAAGCTTTACATGTTTACAGCCTCTCAAATGGTCCCTTCATATAACTATGTAAGTTACTAACACAGACGTGTACATCTTCATATATTTGTATGTCTTTAAAACAACTCTAATTGTTTCAATGTAAACTTATAACAAAATGATTCTCAAAAGAAGTAGTAGAAGTAAGATGAAATTTAAAAATCCAAATCACATGATAGTACATAAATTGGAACTATGGCCTTTATTGATACATTTGATGTATAGTTGAAAGGCTACGGGAAGTTGAAAGATTTACTTTTATGATGAATTCAAAGAGTTTGTTTTGGAGATTATTGCGAATTTATCAAAGATCTAACTAACTTCAAGTGCTCATTATAGAGAATCTTATAGAATTCACTCACTAAACCATTGTCACAGTAGTAGCATGATCATCATATGATGATATAGTATAAGATAATTAAGCAATCGGCCTAGTGCACATGGAATATTGTTGGTTTATACCCTATAACCAATCCTTTAGTTAATCTAATGACATAATTATTTAGTGACATTCTTTATCTAATACATATTTAGATGTATATGATAAAGTTAATGTACATTATAAATGAAATTAAGATAATATTATAATTATGAGATTCATCTCGTGTTTATATATTATCCCTAAATTGTTTTTATTCCTCGTTCTATTAAGACTAGACATTAATAAAACATAAAAAGACTAGCACATATTATATTTTTCCTTATGAAAGAAGTTGTCGATCTCATAATCTAAATTATGGAGATACTTAAACAAATATGTAGATGCTTGTTAGAGAACAAGTTAATTAAATTGGCCTTATATAAGAATTTCATTTGTAACATTACTTGTATGTCTATGGAAATTATCATTGTGATAATTTTATAATTGATCATTTGACTCGAGATCTCCAACATATCTAGTATAGGGATTGCTATGTTTTGATATTACTTATGACTTATTCTAGTCAAGGGAAGTTTAGTGGGTACTTATTAGATATAACATGAATTATATGAAAGTAGTTGAGTGATCAATATAGGATTCATCACCTTAAAGAAATCGGTAAGAATGTTTCGATATTCTCGATTAGTATTAATTTGGGAATCCTTGGCCAATGTAAAATGACACTTTAAAAATATTTTTTAAATGTCATTAACTGAATTAATTATTAATAATGGAGAACTAACATGGTTATACTCAAATAGAATAGATATTATTTATATGATATAGGTCTAATTGGAATATTGTGGTCGTTTGGTAAACAATTGATAAGCTATTTTTCAGCTGGTTGACCCAAATTAGAAGCTTGACTATATTAAAAAGTTGTTTTATTGTTTAGTTATAAGCTGGTTGGGTTGGCCAGCTGTTTTGTAAAAAGCTCGAGATGTGGAGCGTTTTGGACCAAACAACTGAATTAGCTATTTGGCAATGACCATTATGCCCTCGGTTCTTGGCTGCTCTTCATTCTCATTTCTTTTGTTTTAAACTATTGATTGAGTTGTTTTAAATCAAAAGAAACTTACATCATGTTTGGTTCAATGGAATAAGTATTCTATTCCTAGTGTATTCCTGACAATTACCTATTCTTGTGTTTGGTTAAAAAAAAGAGTTAGAATAGTTATTCTCAGATTTAATTATTCCCGAACCTTGGGGAATAGCTAAAGAAGACATACCTTGTCTTTACCTATTCTGGGTATGCACACTATCTCAAGCATAAGTAAAGGGATATATATAGTAGTATATATAGCAATACATAGCAGTATAAATGTAAAGGGATATTAGATGAACACATAGCAGTATAATTAGTCACTAGCCATGCATGAGGGTGACTAATTAAGTCACCCCGACTAGCATTTAACTTAAATGCTAGTCATGCACGGTGGTGACTTACAAACATATATGATGATAGTTTGAAGATGAAATGATCATGATAGTGGAGTAGAATGTGTGTAGAAATTTGATGAATGTATGTATACATTGATGTTCTGTTTTTTTTTTGTTTATAATAAACCATAGTTTATAAGTTGTTTATGAATGATATTGATCTGAAATTTAAATGAGAATAAAGACGAAATGATGTAAAGTTGATGAACTATGAACTGAATGTAACATATAGGAGTTGAAAATCTGGAAAAGTGAAAGAAGAATTTGTGGAGTATGTTAGTTGTAATGTTTCCATTAGATATGCATTTGTATTTTAGTCATATATTGCTCTGTATATATCCAAATGATATTATTTTAAGTTTATATTAAACTAGAGACATATAGCTTTATTTTTCGTGAAGAAGTCGAATTTGAATTCTGTCTTTAAGAGCTTCAAATTTTGGTTTGGAGTTAAATATAGTATGTTGTCGCAGTTTGAGAACATCTTGTAGTATTTTCAGTATAACTTGCAGAATACTGAACTAAACTATATTAATTTGGTTTCATTTAAAACTTAAAACATAATGGAACATTTGTTTAGAAGAATGTATTGCCTAAATACCTCATTTTCTTTGTCAAAATGGCAATGAAAAAATGACCCGAACATCTGTTTTAAGAAATGAATAAAGGATTATCAGGTAGTGCACGATCATGCTTTTACACGATCGTGCAACTCCCCGATGTTTCCTCTCTGTCATGATAGTGCATGTGCATGATCGTGTAACTCCCTAATGTTTCCTCTTTGTTAAGCACGATCGTGCACTACCTAATGATTCCTTATTTATTTCTCAAAACAAATTTTCGGGTCACTTTTTCATGGCCATTTTGACAAAGAAAATGAGGTATTTAGGCCATACATTCTTCTAAAACAATGTTCCAATATGTCTTAGGTTTCTAATGACACCAATTTCACAAAATTTGGTTTAATATTCTTCTAGTTATACTCAAAATATTACAAGTGTTAGTGTAAGTCGACTTGGACACTCATGTAAGTCGACTTACACATGCACAGTACCTATAAGTCGACTTGGATTCTCCTGTAAGTCGACTTATACTTGCACAGTACTGTACGATTGTTAGAGTAGTGCCCTAAAGGCAATCGCCATTAATGCATTTTGTACAAAGTTGTGTACAGACTTTATGAATAAATAAAGTAAGGCATATTTCATTAATTTGATGTTCATTGTTCATGAATTGATATTGATCTTTAATCAAATTAATGAAGTCCATGATATATGACATAGCATGAAGGAAATTGTGATGTGATCATACTACTGAGATTCCTATCATGTGCAATTATGTCAGTATCTAAATTATCCCTAGTCATAGGATTAA
>JANZLH020000031.1:222327-232709 GCA_026770325.2 Erythroxylum fimbriatum | reverse complement strand
CTAATTATTTTCTATTTTATGAAAAAATTTTCTAGAAAACTAGAGAATTTTCAGAAAGTAAACGCACCCTTAATAATTCAATCTAATTTCTAACTTTTAACTTTGTAAATAATACAAGCATGCCAAATAATATTTAAATGTTACTTTGTAAGTTAGTATTATGAATTTTACGTATATTGTTTCTGAAATAGATATACTACTTCAAAATCATATTTGGCCAATAGCAAAACTTCTAATATCTGGTCATTTTCTATAAATTGTTTTACACAATTACAAAAGAATTATAAATGAATTTCAAAAAACTTAATTGAATCGTTGAGCAAGATTTACCCTTTGATATTAAAAAAAAAGATTTATCCTTTGATAATTTGCATGCATGTGATCAAACTATTTGTACGGATATTCTGAGTAAGAACAAAAATTCCATAGATGAAATAGGAAATTAGGTTACCTCTCCATTCAATAAATTTACATTGATAAGTTTTGCAAACCTTTGGATTTGTTGAAATGCCTAGGTACTTATTGCTGCCAGAGGAAAATGCCATATGCTAGGCTAGCATATGACCTGTAACATGACAAACAAATAGTTGAATGTGCTCCTTTTCAAAATAATGTACATTAATGCAACATATAATATTGTCCATTAATTGAGAAACCTTGATTTGTTCAGTAATTGGTGCTCGTGGGCGGCATCCAGGCTTTGCAATGTGGAGAAATACGTATTGTTCATCAACAAACAAACGATGATTCTAACGTACACGCGGTGAAATCAATGGCTTAATTGATTAGCCTTTGTTTAATAATTAAGCAATAATACAACATGACAAGGTAGGAATTAACAGAGACGAAAACTCCTGTACGTTGGATATAAAAAAACTATCAATTTTTATGTTGCATGATCTTCTTCTTCTTCTTCTTGTATTCTCTGCCTTGTATGTTGTACCTGTAAAATTTTTTATGAAAGACCAAGTAGTTTATGCATAGCAGATAATAACATGTCTTCGTCCAACGCTGGAAAAGTGCACGTCGATTTCTCAAGTGCATTGGTGGAGCAATGGGACAATGCATACCAGTGGATACCAGTCTTCGGAGCTTTTGCAGCTTTTGCAGTTTCATTCACCGCCGGTGCCAATAATCTCGCTGCTCCGGTATGTGTTTCTTTTTTGATCTTCTTGATGATCCCAAGTAGCAAACATGCTCGCTAGACATCATGGAAAAAGCTGTAGAAATGTTTCTCTGTGGTTGAATTGGCAGTTCTCGACTCTGGTAGGATCAGGAGTTTTGTCTATCTTTAAGGCCTCAATCATTGCTTGCTTTATATACTTTCCTGGAGCGGGCTTTGCAAGCAGGAGTACTACAGTGGCTGATTTATTTAGTCATGTAAGGAGATGAACATACGTTGGTTCGTAATTTCAAGTACTTTATTTTATCCAACATGTCGGATTTCATTTATGCACAAACATATACTATGTATATTTATAAATGTGTGTGTGTGTATGTATATGTATAGATACACAGACGATATAGTCTCTCTTTAAAACCATAATTAACTACCACAAACGGTCATGCCGGCATTGCAGTTTCTCAAAGAAAATCAACCAAATGAAGGTTTTCTGATGTGGAGCATGGTAGTTGCTCTCCTCACTGCAGGTACTCCTTGAACAAATGTATGTTGTCTAACAAATATTGGTTTTGCTAATACATGTTGGTAAGTAATTAAGTGATTCTTGGTAATTGTGATTGTTAAAAACGATATTGTCATTGTGTTTAGAGTATTTTCCAGTGATTATTAAATTTCTCTAATCTTGGTTGCGAGTAGCAATCTGGCTTTCAATAGCAACATATATGGAGTTACCAGTGTCTCCAGAACAGTCAATACAGGGTGCTCTTTTAGGAATCATCCTTTGCACCGAAGGATTTGGCTACATACACATGTCGAGTAAGGTAACCAACTTATGTTATCCGTCCTAATTATGACATCCCATATTTTCATTTTCCGATACGAAGTTTCCACGATTATGTACATGTTTAGAATGTGGAATCACTGCTTAAATAATCATGCAATGTTCCACAGTTCGAACTTATTCTCAACTGATAGTTTGATGCAGAAAGAAAAGCATCACTTTAATGGCGGACTCTTTTGGATATTCCTTGAATGGACTATTGCACCATTCGTCGCTTGTGTATGTGCGTGCTTGCTCTTCCTTCTGTTCAAGGTCCTTCTACTTCGCCATGAAAATGCCAGGAAAAGGATTCTAGCGTTCCTTGCCATCGACTTTGGAATATCCGCAGGATTGCTTTGCCTCTTTGTCATATTTCAGGTTGATGTTTGTCAGTACAGTTGGACACGTAAAATGTTTAGTTTACAACCTCTAGAATTCCTTATTTTGTCTTCAAATTTCAGTATTGTTGGACACGTAAAGTCATATTTTTTGACAGCCCAATTCTTTCTGTTGAATACGTTATTGCAGATCGTGAGAGGCTTAGTACCTGTGAATAGATGGATCACAATGATTGCTGTAGCAGCAGCTACATTAATTGGGGCAATACTTTCTCTGGTAAAATTCCTATGTACATTAAGAGCCTTGAAACTTGTATATCTCTTAAGAAATCATTCCCTGACACCAGTTTCTGTTTTTCCATCTTTGGCATTGGACCAGGCAGTGGCAATTCCAATTGTTATAAAGAAGTTCAAGCGGCCAGATCATAATAAGTCCAACACAAATGACAAATTTGGGAATCTGGAGTGCGAAACAAGTCAGGAACAAACAGAAGATGAAGGTAAGAATGATGGTGATGTTGAAGACATATTAAGAGACTTTATGCAATCCAGAGTGCTCGAGACTGTCTATGAAGAAGAGGAGAGGAGCTGGACCTCCCCTGACAGACCTCAACATGGTGAGCAGATGCAACCTGTTTCGTCAACGACAATATCTACAGATCAATCAGCAATTTTTGGACAATGGGTTGAGCCTACAACTGCCCAGTTGTTTCAGATAAGGAGTTTTCAAAGGATTGATAAAACGAAATCACCAGCCAATGCCACCTACACATACATCAGAAACCTTGCAAAATCCTCTATAAACCCAGTAAGTCTGCTGATTTCGTATCATAGTTGACAATCGAGGACGAGAACTTGAAGTTAGTTCTTAGTTACAAGTAAAGATTTCACGTGTGAACTGATGCAGGCTATCGAGTATGACAAAAGCACCCTCTTTCGACATTCTTTAGCTGAAAAATACAGCGATATGGAGAAGTTCTTCAAATTTCCACATCTTGTGGCTTCGTTTATCTTCGCGTATGTTCATTTTTGTACCTGAAAGCCAAGAAGAAGCTTATGTCGTTGCTTGTAGTACTCTCTCTCTAATATATTCACATGCAGGCTTATTCAGTCCGCCAGCGAGATAGCTGCTCTTACAAGTCCATTTGCTGCCGTTGTTGATGTGTACAGAAACAGACCTAGATACTCCGGAAACTGGGAACAATTGGTAAGTTTGGAAAAGACAATCCATGCAAATTATAAATTGCTAAACACTTCACGAGCAAGACTTGGTTCTGTCAAGTTCAGAACAGCAAGTCAACTGCATGAGTACTTGCACAGGCCTAGGCATATTTCATATTGTTTTCTGATAGTGAAACTTGTTCAATTTAAGAAAACTTACACTCAGTGAGTCTTGGATTAACCAAGTTCTTTTTTACTTTGACTAAATCATCAGAAGTCTGTACATGTGACATGGTGGTGCCGATCAATAGGTGGCCTTGCTGCTGCAATTGGGTTTTTGCTATGTGGGTGGCGTATGACTCGATCTCTAGGAGGCAAACTAACGTACATAAGCAACTCAAGAGGATTGGCATCACAACTCTCTTCAGTTATAGCAGTGATAATTGTGGGTAGATTGCATGTTCCTGTTTCACCTGTATATGCTTTTGTTGGATCGTTAATAGGAGTTGGTATAGCTGACAACTTGTGGGTATGTTCTCGTCAATTTTCTTCAAGACTTTCAAAATTGATTATAACACTCACTAATCTTTGTACCTTGAATTGGTTTTGTGGTGGTTGCAGAATGTGAACTGGAAACTTTTCGTGAAGTTCCTGTGTGGGTGGGTCCTGACCATTGCATTTTGCTGTGGGATCGGTTATGTGATCTTCTGTGCTTCAACACGCTCACCATCTTATATCGTGCCTTGATCTTCCAAACTCCGCACCATTCTTTGACGTTCCACCACATTTTATGATGTAAAATGTTCTAGACCCAGACTACAAATCATTATATATACATGTATATGAGTCATATATACCCACATGTACCGAAGGCCAATCCTTCTTCCAATGTTGGAGAAACAAGTAACTTTATGATGAATCTCAATTTTTTATTTCTGGGTAAAACTTGGAAGACAGAGTTGGGATTCACTGATCTAAACTTGTGGTGCATCATGCATGCAACTCTGCTCGAGAAACAGAATGAGATAGGGACTCTTGTGATTTAGCAGGATTATTAATGTCAAGTTACAAGAACAACCCTGTTCCAGGAAGTAGAAAATAAAAGACACAAATAAAGGAGGAGGCATGGAGTGTGTATATATTATTTTTCATTGGTGGTGAGAGCAGCTCCTTAAGTCGGAAGAAAACTGAAGAGATTCTGTCTCCCACATCGGAAGGAGGAAGAGTGAGACAAAGGAGTAGTGCGTTCAAATAGAAGGCCCATGGCTACTTGACAACATACTTACCTGGACGGGGTCAATGGGTTATCAAGAAGGCCCATGGCCTAGGGTGGTGACCTCCATTGCACTTAGGAGGGGTGCCTCTCTAAGGTCTCCCCAAAGTGGGAGAGCCTACGTCAAAATTTGTGGTAGAGGGGGCCTGCGTACGCGCGGCCCCTGCAGATCAGGTTTGAAATTTTGGTATTAAAGTAAAATTATTTTAAAAATAAGAATTTATAATAATTATCAGAATTGAAATAAATAAATGATTTAGGAAATGAGAAAAGGAGAGAAGAAGTTATAAAGCTTTAGTCTAAAAGTATTATTATTTTGAAAATAAAATTTGATAATGTTTATAAAAATTGAAATTAATTAAATAATTTTGAGAAAAGAGGGTAATTTATGAAAATTTTATAAAAGGAATTTTTTTTCTAATTTTTTAAAATTTTCCTCGTATTTAAGTATTGGTAGCTATCATTTCCTTATTTTTTAAAATGTTCAGTACTTGCTGATATTTAAATATTTAAATATTAGTTATTTCAATTATATTATTCAAAATTAGGTACAATTGGCTTTATTTTGTACCAATTTTAATTCGGTACAGTAATCAATCGGTACCGAAAGTTAGCTCTTACCCCTAAACCATCAAAAATTAAGTACGATAAGAAAGGAAGGAATTATGAGCAGAGGTTATTACTAGAATAGTCCATCATATTATGAAGGATTACGAGAATAGGAATTTGGTCTTAAGAATCATTACCAAGTTGGTCAACGGGTGCAAAATGATGTACCTATCTTATTGTTCTTATCTTTACTATTAGTTTATACTCTAGAGTCATATTAGGTTATAATCAATGAACCATATTAGGTTGTCACAATTAGTTTATGCACTAGTGCCATTCGATTGGTTATTAGTTTAGTGTTAAAATAATTTAAAGATATTATTTATCTTGTACATATTTAGATGTATAGGATAAAGTCTCATTAGATAATTATACATTGCAATTGAAATTATAATGCAATTATAATTTTGAGATTCATATTATATTTATGTATTATCCCTAAATTGTTCATAATTAGTGTTCTATTAAAGACGAGACATTAATAAAAGAAAAAAGATTAGTATACATTATGTTTTCCCTTATGAAAGAAGTAGTTGATCTCATAGATTAAAATATAAATATACTTAAATAAATTGTGAGTGCTTGTTAGAGAATATATTCATAAACTGACCCAATATAAGAAATCTATTTAAAACCTTACTTATATGTCTATGAAAATTCTTATTTTTCATGATTGTATAAGTGATCCTTTGACTTAAGGTCTCCAAAATTATCTTGTATAAGAATTGATATATTTTGATACTACTTATAACATATTTTAATTATGGATTAGCTCATTCAACGGTCATTGAATGTTAGAATAAAGCTATATGAAGGTATTTGAGTGAACAAGATAAGATCCATCACCCTAAAATAATTAGGGAGAAAGTTTTCTTGTACTCAATTAGTATTGGTTCAATAAATCATTGACCAAAGTGAAACGACGTTTTGCAAATATCTTACAAATATCATTCGTTAAAATAGTGGCTAATGATAGAGAAATAATATGACATGACTCAAATAGAGTAGACATTAATTCTATGCTTCATGTCTAATTGGCACATTGTATGATGAAATAATTGAATTGCACAAAAAATAATGTATGGAAAGGTTAATTAAAATCACTTTAATATTTTTAAATATTTAGGTAGCTATGATGTGTTGATAGACGTCAATCTTTAATCTATGGATATAAATCGTTTAATTAGAGAATTAAAGACAAATTAAAAAATTTAATTTATCTAATCCTAGATATGATTTAGGGTTATAATTTGTGTATCCATTACCGACATATTTGAGAACCTAATAAGTCTCACATAAAGAACGAGTTGAAGAAAGTAAAGATATTTTAATTAAATTAGACATGATTGTAAAGTTTGAGAAAATTTATGATTAAATATGAGATATTTAATAAATAATGATCAATATGAGATATTGGATCTTATTTGATCATCATTGGTGTTTAATTAGAATTATTTGTAATTTTAATTAAAGTTTAATTAAAATTAGAATTTAATTTCAATTAAATTATTAAAATGTACAAAACCTATTATAAATATGCTTAAGCTCTAATGAAGCTAACACTTCTTGCTTAACACTCTCTGTAAAAGTTCAGATACTATTAAGATGAACTAGTCTTGAAAATAGTTCGAGGAATACAACAAGAAAATAATCAAATCTTTAAAATAAATTATGAATTATGATGTACGCTTTATTATGATTTATGTGTTAATCATTTTATAGAATTAAAGTTATCTTGGTTTTCAGGAAATTAAAATACGAAAAAGTTTCGTATTTATTTCACTGCAGTCAGAGATTAGATCCTGTATTACAACTAATTACATAAGATATGAATTGATCCTCAATTAAGTCCCTATTTGATGCCCAGAGTGTTGGAGAAACCATCACTGTAGAAGTTTAATATTAATAGCTCTCTAATCTTTGCCAAGGCATTAAGATCGAAATCCCTAATGTCAAACAAGCTTTCCTCTGAACCTTACTATCTTTCCAAGCCTTATAAACTATGGAGGATCGTGAAAGCTTTCCAATTTTCTTATCTAAGACACAAGCATAAGCAATACACCAAAAAAACAAGTGATTGATATTTAGTCTCTTTCTACTTCATGTTTTTTCTGGTGTCATATTCTAAATTACTAAATTTGGACTGCTATTTGTTAAGTGACCGTTTCACCACAATAGTTTAAGTTGTTGTGTGAGGCAAACTTAATTGGTTTTATATATTCACTAACACATCTCCTCAAGTGAAAGCCTTTGGGCTTGAAATTTACACAGACTCACTCTATCTTGTGCTGAATAATAGGTGGGTGGTAGGATTTGAACTCAGGACCACTTGATCACAAAGGCTCTGATACCATATTAAGTGATCGTTTCACCACAATAGCTTAAGCTGTTGTGTGAGGCCAACTTAATTGGTTTATATATTCACTAACACTATTTAGAATGTGAATATTCTATTCTATAGCTTCTGGCCAAATATTCTTTAAAACTTTGCCTCATTGTAGTAGACTTCTCCCTATGTTCATAACGGTGTGATTCTTTGTTTCACACACACCATTTTGTTACGACATGTAAGCTGTGGACAATTACCTTTTCATGTCACGCTCTTCGTAGAAATTTGCAAATTCATGCAAATTATATTCCCATTTAAGATAAGTCTTTAATACTTGTAGTATATTTCTTACTTCTTTTTCAATCGCTTATTAATAGCTTTTAAAAGATATCAAAGCTTTAAACTTTCCTTATGGTAAGTAAATCTAAGTTTTTCTGCTTAACTCATTAATGAAGGTGATAATACATCATTTACCTCCATTAGAAACAAGATGATTAGCCTACAAATATTCAAATGTAGAATAGTTAACAACTTTCTTGCTTTTCAACTTTTTCCTTTTGGAAATGGATCTTGATGTTTTTTACTAATTGTACACTCCTCACACATATTTGAGGTGTCGTGAAATGCAAGAGACCAATAACTGTTGGACCTCAAATTTTTTTATTTATTAGTGATTTATTTGTTTCATTATTTTTAGAGTTGAGTCATCGAATTAGCAAGTATGAATAGAAACTAGAAATTAGAAGTTAGAATAAAGTGTTAGAATTAAGTTGGAATTAATATGGTGTTTAATGGGTTAAGAGAGTTAGTAGACTTAGAATAAATGAAAGAAGGGGCAAACTTGGAAGAGACTTACTAATGGAGGGTAAAATGGGAAGAAAGCCCATATAAGTTGTCTTGAATAAGAAGAAGGGAAGAGAGTGTCGTGGAAGCTAAGAGAGGAAAGAAGAAAAACATGAAAAGAAGAAGGAAAGAAGGAAAAATTGTGAGAAGAAGAAGAAATCAAGCTTCTAAAGTAAGTTCATCACCTTTTCTTCTTGCTTTATTAAAGAAATGAGTTTTGTGTTGAAAATAGTTGGAGGAAGAAGATGATTGAGAAAACCCAACCGATTCTAGGGTTTCCAAACTAGGTCCTAGGTTTTCTAACCTAGATCGAGTGTGGGTAGGTTAAATTTGAGTTAAATTTATGTTTGTAAAATTTTTTTGTGATTTTCTGAAGTTTATGAATTTCTTTAGAATGTTGTTTTAAATGGAACCTTGGTTGTTTTAGAAAATAAAGTGAATCCTACCCAAGAGCAAGGGGAAAGACAATTTTGACTTGGATTTTCGCAAGCTAATTGGTGGGTAACATATTTATGGTTATAGTATAATTGGGCAAATTCTTGCCTATGTGTGTATGTTGAAATTGACTTGTTTGTAAATGTTGAAAAATGCATGATGAACTATGATTTTGTTATACCTCAAACAAGTCATGACTTTTGTATTAAGTGAAAAGAAGACAAAGCATAAAGTATGAGCATAAGAGAAACGAATATGTGCTTTTGTTGGGCGAGAGTGGAACCATTCTGTTCGTCACGTGCACGTTGACAAGAGCCTTCTCTCGGCTACCCGCTTGTGGCATATGAGCTTTGAAATTGGACTCATTCTATTCATGGGGTAAACTTCGGTTTCTCCATTCTGTCCTCATAGAACCCTCAAGCCATTGGTTGTGCATTGCATCTTTAACTTATCAAGTATGTTGCATTTGAGTGTTATGTGCTATGAGTGTTAAACTAAATTGAAGAATGTTTGAATTATTGAATATAAGTGTATATATATACATATGCTTGAATTTGTAGTCAATTGCCAATGACTATAAATATGCTAGTCATTGAGCTGTGTAGCTCACCCCACTATTCCCTCCTCAGGTGCAAAACAAGAAGAGTAGAAATCCTTGTAAGGCATCAGAAACTCCAAGATATTAGGAAATTTTGTAACTAGGTTAGTTTGATCACTTTTGGATAGCTACATAAGCATGTAAACATTGAGCATTCTGTATATGTTGTAATTTGTGTTAAGTCCTCGTTTATAACGTTATTATGTAAATTAACGTCATGTATGAGTTTCTGTGGTTTTGGCAAATGAGTTTAGAATTGAAAAGTTTCCCTTATGTATGTGTATGTTTCTTTGGTAGTTGCACATTTCGAAAATCCAAGTCTCTCCTAGGTGTAGAAATTGTGTGCCGAATTCAGGAAAAAATTGGACTAATTTAGACTAAATTAGTCAAAGTTGCCTTCTAGAAAGCTGTAGCTTATCTTTCTAGCTTTCCATCGGTATATAATATGAAATATTTGGGCTTAGGAGTCAAAAGTTATGGTCTTTATAAGGGGAGACGTATCGTCTGTAAAGACGCTTCGTCTGTGATGACATCA
Organism: Erythroxylum fimbriatum; assembly: GCA_026770325.2. Classification (NCBI taxonomy): domain Eukaryota; kingdom Viridiplantae; phylum Streptophyta; class Magnoliopsida; order Malpighiales; family Erythroxylaceae; genus Erythroxylum; species Erythroxylum fimbriatum. The sequence continues at coordinate 222,645 of JANZLH020000031.1, read as the reverse complement.
TATCATCTGTGAAGATGTATCGTCTGTAAGGATGATTCGTCTGTAAAGTTGTATCATCTGTAAAGACACTTTGTCTGTGATGACGTCATTTCGTCTTAAGACTTTACATCATCTTAAGTTGACTTTGCTTCGTCTTAAGTTGACTCCATTCGTCTGTTTTATGGCATCCGTCATATCATCTGTGAAGATGTATCGTCTGTAAGGATGATTCGTCTGTAAAGTTGTATCATCTGTAAAGACGCTTTGTCTGTGATGACGTCATTTCGTCTTAAGACTTTACATCATCTTAAGTTGACTTTGCTTCGTCTTAAGTTGACT
>JANZLH020000031.1:178263-189915 GCA_026770325.2 Erythroxylum fimbriatum | reverse complement strand
CAATACTTTAATTAATGAATAATTTTATTTTAATTAGTTATATTTTAATAAATAATAATATTTTAATTAATTAATTACAATATTTTAATTAATGAATGAATTATATTTTAAATAATTATAATGTAATTAATTAATAATAATATTTTAATTAATTATATTTTAATTAATTAATTATATTATAATTAATAATTAATTAATTAATCATAATATTTTAATTAATAAATGATTATATTTTAATTAGTTAGTGTTTAAAATTTTTTTTAAAAAAGAATTACTACTAAGAAATGAGTTTCATTTCTCTACTAAATAGAGGGTATAGTGGTTTCTCCAAAAATGGGATATCAAACTATTGCCCCCATAATGATAATCAACAACCATCCACTCACTTTTCATTCCTTATCCATTAACTCTTTCCCAAACCCATCAACCAAGCACCCCTTAGGTATGAAGAATGGCAATAACTATATGATGAAGTTGATATTGACCAACTACTTAATTTGGAGACCTATGATAGAAGATCGTTATATTGCAAGGATCTCATGATCCAATTGATGTCAACAAAAGTGTAAAAGACGATGCCCCTTCTAAGTCAGAGAAAATGATAGATAAAGAGTGGGAGAAGATGAAGCAGAATACCTTAGGAACCATTGGACAGTGGATTGATATCAACATATTCAACTGTGTATCCCATAATACGGATCCTTCCGAGTTGTGGAAGAAATTAGAGGGTCTATATGAGAGGAAGACCGCTCACAATAAGGCCTCCTAGATTGAAAGGCTTGTGAACCTAAAGTTGAAGGCTGGAAAATTGGTGTTAAAGCATCTCAACAATTTTTATCACATCATCAACAAGTTGATTATGTTGAAGATCATCCTCAATGATGAATTACAAGCTTTGTTCTTGTTAAGTTCCTTGCTAGATTATTGAAAAACTTTAGTTGTGACTATCAGTAACTCCACTTCAGATGGTGTGCTTCTTTGGATGTGATCAAAGAGAACGTGTTTAATAAAGAGATTAAAAGGAAGGAGATCGATGTTGTCAACATGTAGGCTCTTCTACTTAAGAATAGAGAAAAAATAAGAGAAAATATCTCAAATGGCAAGACAAATGGAAGAATAGGTCGAAGTCAAGAGATGGAAAGGAGATCAAAACATGTCACTAATGCACCAAACTTGGTCACATAAAGAATTTCTACTACAAGAAGAAGAGAGATTAGAAGAAACAAGACAACTAAAAGGATGAAGATGACAACAACACTACAGCAACAACATCAAGCACAAAAGATAAAGTACCATTGATTTGTGTGACCAGTGAGTGTCTTCGCATTAGTTACTCAGAGTCAGAGTGGCTTGTCAATACAGAAGCATCCTAAGAGGGGATACTCACTAATGACAGTAGTAGTGATTTTGGAAGTATGAAGATAGGCAATTAGAGCTTTGTTAACATCATTAGTGTGGGTGACATTTAAGTTTAAATCTATGTTGGGTGCATGTTGACCTTAAGAGGTGTACGATACATTTCAGACTTGCGTCTCAATCTGTTGGCTGCAAATATGCTTGACTAAGAGGGATATCAACACACTTTTAGAGATGACAAGTGGAAGTTGTCTAAAGAAGCATTGATGGTTGCTCATGCTATACCTTATACAAGACATGCTTAAAAGTGTGTGATGGAGAATTACATACGATTCAAGAAAACACTTCACTGGATTTATGGAACAAGAGTTTGGGACACGATAAGGAGAAAGGCATCAAGTTATTAGTTGAAAAATGACTTATCCTTATGAAAACTATGGTTTCTCTCAATCCCTATAATTATAATGTGGTTGGAAAGCAACATCTAGTGTGTTTTTATAAAAGGTCTACTATACGGAAGGCAAAGTTAGAGCTGGTGCACTCCGACTTGTGTGGTTACATGAAGGTGGTGTCATTAGGAGGTAAAAAGTATTTGTTACATTTATCGACGATGATACACGTAAGAATTGGATCATCATACTAAAAATAAAAAAGCAGGGGTATGAGACCTTTTGGAAATTTCATGCCATAGTGGAAAAGGAGACAGAGAGAAAGATGAAGTGTCTCTGAATCAACAATGGAAGGGAGTATACCTTTAATGACTTTGAAGAATATTATGTAAGACATCGCATAAGATATAAGAAGGCATAACATGATAACCCACAGCATAATGGGGTTGTCAAGATGATGAATGGAATTATGAAGAATGTTTGGTGTAGTCTTTGAATGTCAAAACTACCGAAGATCTTTTGAGGTGAGGCAATTAAAATCACAATATAAGTGATTAATAGAACTTCTTTTGTCCTATTAGAGCTTGATATTGTTGAGAAAGTATAGAAAGGGAAGGATCCAACTGATGCGCATCTAAAGGTGTTAGGATGTAAGGCTTTCAAGCACGTGCCAAAAAAGCAGAGATTGAAGTTGGATTTAAAGACTACTCCTTGCATATTTGTTGGAAATGGTGACGAGAAGTTTGACTATAAGATCTACAACCCCAAAAAATGGAAGTTTGTTAGAAGCAAGGATGTAATATTCTACAATCATGAGATGGGTATAGATCATATCAAAGAAAACATTGCCACTTCCACTAACATGTTATTGGATACTACGAATTCTACCCCTGTTCATACTTTTATTGATCAGCCTACAAGTGAAGAAGGCAAATATGAGCTAGTATGAGATGATAATGATCAGAGGCAATATGATGGTGATAAATCACACGAGACACATCATACGGATGATGTAGAAGAGGTTAATAAGCTTTATAAGAAAGGCAAGCAACCAACTCAAGTATTGGAGGATGTCTAACTTTGAAGTTTAATTAGAGTGAAGAGGTCTTCAACAAGATACCCTAGTTCAAAATATCTACTAGTCACTATTGAGGGTGAGCCAAAGAATTTTGAAAAAGTGCAGTCACTTAAAGACAAAGACTTTTGGCTTAAGGAAATACAAGATGAGATCAGTTCATTGAAGAAGAATGAGACTTATGTGTCAAAGAATCTTCCCAAATGTAAGAAGGATTTGAAGAATAGATGGGTGTTCAAAATCAAGAAAAATGGTAACAAGTAACTAAGGCATAAGGTGAGACTAATAATAAAGGGATACAATTAAGAGAAAGGGTATAAAATTTGACAAGATTTTCTTACTAGTAATCAAGATGATGTCAATAAGCATGGTATTGGGAATAGTGACTAGTGACTAGTGACTAGTTTGGATCTTGAACTCAAGCAGCTTGATGTGAAGACTACTTTCTTATATAGTGACTTGGATGAGGAGATTTACATATACAAATTGAAGAAGAGACTTCATGAGCTCAAATAAGCACCAAGGCAGTGGTATCAGAAGTTTGATTCATTTATGATGAGCAATAAATATAAGTGAACATTAGTTGATCCTTATGTATATTTCAGAGAAGCCCATAGTGGTAGCTTCTTCATCCTTCTCTTATTTATGGATGATATGTAGATAGTAGGATAAGACACTAACATGATTTTCAGGTTAAAGGAGGACTTGTATAAGTCTTTTGACATGAAAGATTTGAGTCCTGCAAAACAAGTATTAGGCATAAAGATCCTTCATAGCAGAAGGCTGGAAAGTTATGGTTGTCACAAGAGAAGTTAAGATGTTCAATATGAAGCATATTAAGCCAATGAGTATACTTTAGCAACTCATTTCAAGTTGAGCATGAGAATATATCCTACCACCAAAAAGGAGAAAGAGAGTATGTCTTCAATTTTGTACTTCTTCACTCTTGACTCCTTGATTTATGTGATGGTGTGTACTAGACCAAATATTGCACTTGTTATTGGACTGGTGAGTAGATTTTTATCTAATCTAGGAAAGGTATATTAGAAAGCAATGAAGTAGATCTTTAGATATTTATGAGGAACTTCTAGATTATGCTTGTGTTTTGGAAGTGGTGAACCAATTTTAGAATAATACACACATTTAAACATCATTGGTGTTCTCAATAATAGAAAGTTAACCTCTAGTTATTTGTTCAAATTTGTTGGGTAAGCTTTTTCCTAGCAATTTACTACTAAGGCAAAATATGTTGCAGTTAAAAAAACTAAAAAGGAGATGCTTTAGTTGAAGTGATTTCCAAAAATTGGACGTGAAATAAGATGAGTATATAGTTTTTTGTGATAGTCAAAGTGTTATCGATTTGAGCAAAAATTTCATATATCATTCCTGCGTTGAACACATTGATATAAGATATCACTGTTTGTAGTTTGTGGTTAAAAAACAACTAATAAAGTTAAAAAAAATTCACACAGACAAGAATGATGCTGACATGCTAACAACGATAGCTCCCGAGAGTAAGTTTGAGCTTTATAGTAAACTCATCGAGATGACTTTCAACTGATTACTTGGGTGATAGGTTTCTCCTCCGAAATGGGTTGGAGGGAGAGATTGTTGTAGGTATAGCTCGTTTTATAGATGTTAGCTTCACAAAAACCACTAAATCTAGACTGCAAAAGTTTTGGCTATCTTTATGGATCAAAAGGAATGAAGTTTGAGCGAACTTAAGGTAGAAACCAATAAGTTAAAGATGTTTCTGGAGTACACACCCATGTTTGAGAGGCACACGCTCGTTTCAGTGATAGACACGATTGTGTGCATGATTGTTTAAGCTTCTGTAACCATGTGAAAGTTAAAAGGCAATGCTTTGAGATCAGACATGCCCATCTGGATTCAGACATGATAGTGCAAGTGGTGGAACTAGTCGTGTCCACTAATCATGTAATTCACTGTGACTATTTATCTCCACAATGTTGAGTTTTTAAGCTTCAGGTTTATACAAGATCACTCTACATAGTCATGTGAGTGATTATGTGTAGTATAAAATCTTATCATTTTGAAATTTAAAGATAAGTTTGAGAAATAAAAGTTGCATTAAACATAAACACATAATGATAAAAGAGTTTTATGGTCCAAATAGCACTGTTCAACTATTATTTTATTGAAGTTTGATTTCTAGAAATAGTTGGAGTAATATTGGTAAAAATATATCAATTTATACTCAATTATAGATTTTGTAAGTAGAAATTTTTTTAGAAAGTTTTATAGAAAGCTAAAAGAGTTAAATTAGTTGTAGTTAACTTGTGAGATATTCTTGAGTAAAAGAGCATAAAACTTTTATCGTTTGTATCCTATTATTCAATTTCAGTAAATTTTATTGTGAGTTTGTCTTGTAATTTTTACTTTTATATAAGAAGATTTTTTTTAAATCATGTATTCGATATCTTTCAATCATGTTTATTGTTTAAGTAATTTGTTATAAATTGAGTGAACTTGAAGACATTGCGTAGAGCCCTAACAGAAATTGTTCGACAATATCGTTACCATCTGAGATTAATGGCAGTTCGGAACTTCTACTTTCAACAAATATGAAACGAACCTTTGCATTTATTTCCACCAACATTGTAATCTGAGTTACAGGTCGTGTCCAAAATTGGCCTTCGCATTAGGCGGTGAAACTTTTTCTTTAGTCCACCTTTCTCAAAAACTGTGCCATAAATAAGGTACGTGATTAATTTAATGAAAGTAGTCCCCAATTTAATTATATAAAAAACTAACTGAAAAAATCTAAGGGAGTTAATTATTTCGCAAACTTATTTGGCACCAACAAAATAAAATCAAGCAAAACCGAAATTGTAAAAACACCAGAAAATTTGGCAACGCAGTTCGGCACACCTTGCCTACGTCTGCGGGGCCCTCACCTAGCTTAATCACTTTCACCGAAGTACAATAGTTTTACCCAAGGCTTTACTGAGCCGACACCACTCAACCCTTAGCACTATCTCTCAACCTCACTTCTCGTGAAAGAATTTCACACCCAATAGTACAACCGCCTCGTACTAACCTCAACAAAGGATTTTCTCAACAGTATTTGATAATAAAGATAATTAAACAAACAACTCAAGTGATTAAAATAATAACGAGTGAAAACTAAATACACTTGAGATAGACAAGAACAACTTCCCGATAAGTTCCGCTCCGTTGAAATAGATCTGGAAGTTGTTGCAACAATAATAGAAAAGCAGTCCACTCAACCTACTCTCCAAAGACGTTTTCCTTCCAATCTAAAACTAGTAGCTGCCGTTGACACCTCCTATGCCAAATCCAAAATTGTCATCCAACAATTTCTCGAATAACGTGTTGATAGTAATGGCAGAAGGTCGAAGCTTTGAAGCAATACCCAACTGATCAAGGACTCGCCATCTGTTGGTGAAGATCGTTACTGCTAACCTAGTTGCTAGTGAACTCTTTGATCTCTCCACAATGACGCACTTAATACCCTTCCTTTGAGAAGCAAGAGCAGCGGCAAAACAACATGCTCCAGCACAAACTATATCTTATGTTTTCAAGAGACACCCACGTCTACTGCACTCCTCAATTATAAGCAAAAACACTCTCGCGACTTTTTAACTGCATTGCCATAAAAATTTGCACATACAGCTATATAATTCCCATAATAATTAACACACCATCCACCGTCGTAATTCCACGCCTATATGAGATTTGCTTCAGCTCTAGATAGAGACGTGCACAAACACTCAAAACAGGGAGAATTCTCTTTCAGCCACACAACCAAAACAACATCTAAGTCACTTTATTTTCTTCTATCCATAAAATCCACACAAAATCAGCAGTAATTTAATTCCAATATTTCTATGATGATAGACTCCAAATCAAGATAGGATTCTGTTTCAATTAGAAGATTATCCATGTGACTTTAGAATCCAAGTCATTATCCAATTAACATCTTATATGTCCAATTAATAAATAATGCCAAAATACATATCCTAACAGGAAGAAATGAAACTTACTAGCAAATTACCTTAAGTTGAGATGAAAGTGAATCAAATTAATAAAGTTATAAGATAAAGTATATGTTTAATGATGAAGTTCATCAATCCAAAATAGGATGGATAGAGAAGTTTATCTTCTTCTGTTTTTCTCTTATTCTTTTTCATATAAAAGGCTAGATTGTTTTGTTGAAGTTGAGATTGCAGCAACAATACCTCACTTGAGATAATTTGGCCAATTGACTACGGGCAAAAACTTGGCACACACTTAGCAGATGTAGCTCAAGTCAATGGTGCCTTCTAAATATTGTGATGTTTAGACAACCCAGGATCAACAAAATCCTACCCTTATACATTAAGCAACTTAAGTTTTCTTAATTTCACAAAATCATGGCAGGAAATTCGTTAGTGACTAGACCAAGATCTAATTTCCGTCAGAATATATTTTCTGAAAACCACTTATTAGCAATTCTCTTCTTTTTTTAAGTAAAAATTTAGCACGCGAAAACATTGACAAGAAAGGCAAAACGAAACTAACTTAAGTTAACAGGCTTATCCCGTATACCCGAATTTTACTAGCCTTTCACCATCAATGTCTGAACAAGTAGAATTATCTGAAATTAAAATGGAATCTAAACATGGACTAACATTTCAATAATAAAGGTTTGCATGTAATAAGGCTACCCTTGCAAGTGAGTGAGCCGCCTTATTGGCAATCCTACGCATCCAATGAAAAGACAAGTGAAGGAAATGTCACTTGAGTGAGAGACAGTCAAGGGCCAAAATTTCAATCTCAGAACTATTCGAAAACGGAGCTAAAATAGCTTGAACAACCATCAAACAATCATACTATACAATGACATGATCAATTTATCTTTCTTTTAACCAAGAAAGAGACACTGGCTCTTTGGAAGGTTTAAGATTATTCTATTCAATTATTTTACGTTAAATGTGTGTAGAAAGTTCAAAGCAGAGGCACACATGTACAAAGTCCTTTACGTCAATGATCAACTTGGGAAATCGAGAAAAGGACATGTAAGGTCTAGATTTTGCTGCAACAAACAATATCTTGTCATTGATTTATGGACTCAATTGTACTATTTCTACTTTGTGTCAGTTTATATTTTTTGTGTAAATCAGTAATTAAATAAATAATAAAGAAAAGTATGTACATGACTAGAGAGAGTATGGACACTCATCTCAACCAATCAGAGAAAAAAACCCCTGGACAAAGAAACACCAAAGAAAGTTACAAAGATGGCAGTACATCAAGAATCTTGTCTGGAAAATAAGCCTCCTAGAGACTCTAAAAGCATAAATGACCAATAAGGACTGAAAAACCGACAGATACAAGTAGCAATAAGGTCAAACATGCAATGTTCCAAATGAGAGCACTAAGAGCTACATAACTAATCACACAAACCAACAATTTAACTGTGAAGGGTTCGGCTTTCCTAAAAAGAGCCTGCTTTTGGGTATTGGACTGCTGAAAGGAATGGCTCCTGACTGCTTTTGCTGTACTAGAAACTCAAGCCTGATGCCACCTTTTTGAGCCGTGATCTCCAAGATGTGAAAATGTTGTCAAAGCCACCGAATGGGTGCTGTGAACACTTTTCCAAACAAGCAGATGGCAACACCAAAGTGCTTTCCTGCCCTATTTACCTGCAGAAAAAGTTAGAGAAAGAAACCTCACCTATTACCTTCTTACTGGGGTGGAGTGGAGACTTTCCATAGCTTGGAAGATTATGCTGGAGATCACATTCCCAATATCCCTGGCTTTATCCTTAAAGGTTCGATTGCTCCGTTCAGTCCAAATGTTGTAGACGGTTGTTGAAAGAAGAATGGGAAAAGAAGGAACAATTAAGGGGCTGGTTATGGGGGAAGTATTAAACCAAGTCAAAATGGAATTGAGGTTTTGCGGAATAGGAAGGTGCAGGTGAAAGTGGTAAAGACAATGGGCCCAAACGGATTTATAAAATTGGCATTCAAAAAACAAGTGATCAATTGTTTCATTATCGGACAAACACAAAGAACAGTATTTAGGGTTTGTAGGTAGAGCATTTTGTCTCGGGTGTTTAACTTCCGAAGGAAAGCGAGCCATAGGATAAAGGAACACCTAAGCTGAGTATTTTTAAACCAAACAAGCTTATGCCAAGAAACTTCCTGTAAAGGGGGCCTCAATATAAGGTATGTTGATCGATTGGTGAACTTTTTTGTAGGACTAGCGAGCCATTCCAATCGATCGGGTTGAGGGCTATCTGGAGAATAGTGTAGGGGCTCAAAGTTCCTTAGGATCACCAAAGAAGCCTCATGCCATCTCCATTCGCCATTGCTTATCAATGCAGATACTCTTACTGACTAAGGAAAATCTGAAGCATTGATCTCTCTCGGGGAAGTAAAGGATTGTAGGATTCCTCTAGGATGCCACGGTTCCTGCCATAAAAGAGTAGAATCACCATTCCCTATCCTAAACCTTAATTGGTTCCCTAGTTTGTCCCTTACAAATAAAATTTTCCTCCAACTCCAAGAGCTGTTAGAGGTAGGTTGGGCATCCCAAAATGTTTTCCTTCTTAAAATGATGGTATGAACCCATTTCACCCACAAAGTCTCCCTATCCTCAAACAAATACCAAATCCTTTTACCTAACAAGACTTGATTCTAGGTGGACAAATGTTTAATCCCTAACCCACCTTCTTGTTTCGATCGACAGATGTCGCTCCATTTAACTTTAGCATTAAAAGAGGAGTCGACTTTCCCAGCCCACAAAAAAATCCTAAGCTTAGACTCTATATCCCTAAAAATGGACAAGGGGAGAATAAAATGAGAAGACCAGTACACTTAAAAAGAAGAAAGAACTTAAATCACCAATTGAAGCCTACCAGCATAAGAAAGACTTTTATGTGTCCATTTGCTGACCTTAGTATCAATTTTGTCCAATAAGGGTTGGCAATCCCTCCTAGACAACCGACCTGTTAAGAGAGGAACCCCCAAATATCTGATGGGAACAATACCTTTCTTGAGACCTGATATAAGTTCCATACGATGAGTCAAACAATTCACCTCAAGTGATAAGAAAAACTGACTTTTGGAGAGGTTCATGTCTATGCCTGAAAACTGAGAAAAAGTACACCAACTATCAAGTAAAGTTTGAGCCGAAAACACATCTGTATGACAAAACATCAAGAGATCATCAGCAAATAAAAGATGAGTAAGTTTGAGGCCTTTGCAACGCCAATGGTATTTGAAGGAAGGGTTATTCTCTACACAAATTTTCAAATGCCTAGAGAATACTTCCATACAAAGAATGAAAAGGAAAGGAGATAAGGGATCCCCCTGTCTTAAGCCCAATTTTCCTCAAAAAAATCGAGTGGGAGTACCATTGATCAAAATGGAATAAGAGGGAGGGGTGATGCATTCCATTACCCAATTAACGATCTGCACAGGAAAGCTGACAACTACTAAAGCATTTAGGAGGAAATCCCATTGAATAGAGTCATAGGCTTTTTGAAGGTCAACTTTAAAAGTACATCTCTTCTAATTGTTGGGCAGATGATAGCTTTTGAAAATTTCTTGTGCCAACAAGATATTGTCCCCTATGCGACGATTCTGAATGAAGGCACTTTAGTTAGGGCTGACTATATGAGGCAGAATCGATTTAAGCCGAGTGGCTAGGATTTTAGCAATCACCTTGTAGAGCATGTTGCAACACGAGATAGGTCTATACTTTAACACTGTGGATGGGTGAGTTGTTTTGAGAATAAGGGTGATAAAAATGGAATTGATCTCTTTTAGAAGTTTCCCATGAATGAAAAAGTTTGACTTTGCACCCAATGATATGCCAGGTTTGTTTGAAGAAATACTCATTGAACCTATCTTGCCCAGGAGCCTTATTTGGGTTGAGAGAGTTGAAAGCCTCCTTTATCTCTTGACTAGAAACTTCAGCACTAAGGGAAGTAGATAAATTTTCTGACAAAGGTGGAGAGAAAAGATTTGCTACGAATTCTTTGATAGAGTGAAGAGCCTTTTTGGCCCAATAGTACCTTGAAAGTATTGAAGAAACTGATCTTGAATCGCTTTCCGCCTACTATCCTATTCCCATTTTCCCCGGGTAAAGAATAAATGTTATTCCTCTTACTTAAACTCTGTTACTTAAACTCTGTTACTCAAGTAGACATATATGTGTGTAGAAAGTTCAAAGTAGAGGTCACATCTGTCGGCAGGCACACGTGCGAAGTCCTTTACGTCAATGATCAACATGGGAAATCGAGAAAAAGACACGTAAGGTCTAAATTCTGCTACAACAAACAATATCTTATTGATTTATGGATTTGAGAAAAGAAAATTGTAGTATTCTTACTTTTTTCAGTTTATATTTCAGTATTGTGTGTAAGTAGAGGTCACATCTATTGGCAGGCACATGTGCGAAGACCGTTACGTCAATGATCAACATGGGACATCGAGAAATGATCAACATGGGACATCGAGAAACGGACACGGGACGTCTAAGTTCTGCTGCAACAAACAATATCTTATTGATTTATGGATTTGAGACAAGAAAATTGTACTATTCCTGCTTTGTTTCACTTTATATTTCAGTCTTACACCTGAACTCTGTTACTTAAGTCGCCGTAAATGAATGCAGAAAGTTCAAACCAGAGGTCACATCTATGGGCAGGCATCTGTACGAAGTGTCTGTTTATATTGGCTTACTTAAGGTAGTTTTCGTGAGAAGAATTTTTTAAAAAATTTAGTTGATTGTTTGAATATTAATTAAAAAAATAAAATTTTAAAATAGTTTTATATAATAAACTGTTTGGTATTAAAA
>JANZLH020000031.1:93912-104899 GCA_026770325.2 Erythroxylum fimbriatum | reverse complement strand
AATTCGGTCTCTATTTCCATACCGAATAAATTCGGTCGGTATAATTCGGTCCCTATAATTCGTTTTTCTTGTAGTGTTTATAGTATTCAATATTATTTGTCGGGTATATTTGCAGTATTGTGTTCCATTATTTGGGTGTATTTATTGTTCGTGTGTGTACACGGGTTAGGTTGTAATAAATACACAGTGCACATAATTTCTATCTAGAAGGCCGGATTTTAAGTGGGACCGTTTGTGCCCCCTCCGTCCTTTCCTGGGATTTTACGTGGAATGGTAATACTGCCTTAGGAGTCCGTTTGGCGGTCTTTCCTGGGTATTACCGAATCGGTTCACTTCACTAGTTATTTACCTTAGAGGAAAAAATTACCCGATTTTCCCAACATCTACTACTCTTCAAATTGCTTATGTCTTTACCAAATCTCTGACTCGACAACGTCATTTCTTGTTGGCAAATTGATGCTTCTTGATCGTGCATCATCAATTTGAGGGGGGATGTTAGTATGGCGATTATATCTTTGTAATTACTACTTTCGTATATAGCCATTACATATATTTGTAATTATTATGTAAATAGCTTTCTCTAATTAGGATTACAGCTAGCTAGTCAATCTGTCCATTTAAAGAGTATATAATTTTCTATTTCTACTATAATCTTCTAGCTGATAATTAGGTATGTATAATCAAGTTTATTCCCTATTTAAGGGAAAGACTCTCAATGAAAGGACTCATTCAGCAAAATTGACAGTAAGTACTACAACTAAGTATCTACCAAAGTATCCATTTCTATCAAAGTTAAGTTACAGTTTCTACAAAGAGAATCTATGCACGATAGCTGTGTACTACACTTTGTTGCCCTTCACGTTCGTGTTAAGTTTTGTACGACTAAGCTTTACGGTCTAAGAATCTCCTTTTACGCATGGCTTTAATTGATGCACCACTCACTCGTCCATCAATCCAGGCAACAGCTGCTACAATTTTCTGCGTACAGAAGATCACTTAGGGTCCATTTGTTGACTTGTGATAACCATGTCGTTGGTCTTTACCTCTAAATGATCACAAAGGTTTGTACAGCTTGCTCGGCATCTTCCATTATAAAGTATCTTTAATGTGCAAGTGACTCTCTTTTAAAAAAGCTGCACTCTTCTTTCTGAATTACATGCAAAGGAAAAGGGTTCCAGTTGTTCTTTGACGCCCACAATAAGTATAAGGTTGCCTGACGGCTACATGCTCTATTTTTTTCTAGCAAGAAGATTTTTATCCGTTGAAATACTTCATCACTTCTTCCATATTGTATAGCGATAACAAAAAATGACCCTTCGACAGTAGTTAATGAACAAGTGAGATTGCAAAGACAAGCATCTAATTTTAGGAATTATCTGGATGTATACGCCCCTACTATAGTATAAATATCTGTATGGTATGCCATTAACTCTGCGCCACAAATTAAGTGCTTCCTTGAGAAATAGATCATGTCATTCTAAGTATGGTACGTTTGATACATCGCATATAATAGTTTCATTCTTAGATGAGGCATCTAAATGCTGTTTCTCGGTTCTTTCATATTCAAAGCGACTCTTCACTCCAGTTGGCGACCCTTGGCAAACATGAAGGGGGAGTTCTTTACAACTATAATATAAACATGTCAAGAACATACCTCAGCATCTTCTATGTGAAGCATCTTTCACAGCTTGTAAGTTTTCACTTTAGTGTTTGATGGTACTACACTCTTTGATCGTCTTTTAAGTAGATGCCTTGTGTGGATATCATACACGTTTCGAAAAATCGGGATGAGATCGAATTCCAACCACAGTCGAATAATTATGAAACTTTTTATATTTTAATTGTCCGAAAATTAGGATCACTTTAATTATATCAAAAGATTAACACATAAATCATAACAAATTATGAATCTTAATTCGTATCTTATTCTGAAGCTCGATTATTTTCTTGTCGTATCACTTGAACCATTTCTGAAATAGATCCATGTTAACTACCATAATCACACAAGTGTCTGGCCTCTAATATATTCACAAAACAGGTTGAGAGAACTCTATAATTCTGAGAGGTTAAGTAAGAAGTGTTAGCTCCATTAGAGCTTAAGCTTATTTGTAATAAGTTTTGAAAGTTTTAATAATTTAATTAAAATTTAATTATATTTTCAATTAAAATTTAATTCTCAAGTTAAGTAAGAATTGTTAGCTCCATTAGAGCTTAAGCTTATTTGTAATAAGTTTTGAAAGTTTTAATAATTTAATTAAAATTAAATTATATTTTCAATTAAACTTTAATTAGAATTACAAATAATTCTAATTAAATACTAATTATGCCCAAATAATTCTAATTAAACTTTAATATGTTGGTAATGATTATAAATTATAATTCTAATTCATAATTAGAATTAAAAATTTTAAAACTTCTTTTAATTTATCTTTAATTCTCCAATTAAACAATTTATAATCATAGATCAAGATTGACATCTAGTAACGCATCATAACCACCCAAATATTTAAGAATGTCAAAGTGGTTTTGACTAACCTTTCTATGCATGATTTTTCCTTATAATTCAATCTTTTCATCAACATACAATGTTCCAAATCAACAAAGCATGAAATTAATGTCTACTTTTTTTTAGTCCAATCTTATTAGTTCTCCATTATTAGCTATTGATTTGATTAATGATATTTGTAAACTATTTACAAAGTGTCATTCCTCCTAGATAAGAATTTCTCGAATCAATACTAATTGAGAATAATGCAATATTTTCCCTAATTACTTTAGGGTGATAAACATATCTTGATTACACAATTATCTCCAAATAGTTCATGTTATATTCAATAACTACTGTCTGAACGACCTATAATTAAATAGGTCATAAATAGTATCAAACCATAACAATTCCTATATAAGATAATTTTAGAGACCTAAAGTTAAAAGATTACTTATACAATCATCACAATGAGAATTCCATAAATATACAAATAATGTTCCGAATGGATTTCTCATATTAAATTTGTTCATCAAATTGTTTTCTAACAAGTACTAACACATTTGTTTAAGTATCTTTATACTTTAACATATGATTCCTTCATAAGGAAAAACATAACGTGTACTAGTTTTATGTTCTATTAATATCTAGTCTTAATAGAATAATAATTAGGAACGGTTTACGAATAATACATAAATCCAATATAAAACTCATAATTATAATCTCATTATAATTTCATTTACAGTGTATAATTATCTCATAAATTTTATCATATAAATCTAAATATGTACAAGATAGATAATATCTTTAAATTATTTTGTCATTAAATTACATCCAATCAATTGACTTAAGGGAATAAACTAATAATACCTTCTTGATATCAGTAGAGTCATTTAGTCAAAAGATTATCATTCTTTACGAGTATCCAAAGGATCACTAAATTAAAATTATCAACTGAAAAAAAAACCTACATCTAATCTTTACTCTAGAGATAACGTTCCTTTTCTTTCTCATACAAAAACCTGGATATGATGCTCTATTCCAAAATAAAATTTACTTTCATAAAGTAAATCTTCGTTACGAATTCTGTCAAGAAGCTTCAATTGTGGAAGTGGCTTCCATTTAAGGAATATACTGCTGTAAGGCTGTAACAGTCTTCTATCACACAATGAAGGGATTATTCCACCGTATATGCTTCCTCTGAGATGGTATAAATAGTTGGTTTCGAAGCCATGACTTTCAGACCAGAAGTGCAGCTGAATTACAGGGCAAACCTCCTTTGGCATGCATCCACCTTGAAGCACTTCAAAATATTGTGTATTCTTTTAGTGTGTGTCATGCCAAAGGAGATTTGCCCGGCAATATTTCTGCATTATGGCTTCACAAGGAGAAGGGTCATCCTCATTTTCTTCGGGAGTTATGACGTGATTAACTTACAGTGTGGTTTATGTCTCGATTATTTTTCATCAGTGATTTTTTGTATAGGGTTGATAATCTGAATTTCTATTATTCTCCGAACAAAATTTTACTCTAGGGCTTTCCAAAATGAAACATTTTACTCTAGGGTTGGTATTCTTTCCGCATTCAACATGTTCATGATAACCTTAAGGGACTGTGTAACAATAGTATTTACACTTTGATCAGCATCGACTAGTATAGACATATCCATTGTTAGTTTGTAATTATTATTAGTCAGTCTTTTGCTTTACCTGCAGGTAAGTTCATGGCCTGATGCTTTACCGATAATTCTTGCTGGTATACCTTAATCGTTCTTCCCTATAGAACTTTCCCCACCATATGTAGTACTTGAGAGATTTCCAGGCCAATCTATTATCATTTTCACTAGTTAATTTGAATTGGCTCAGATGGGAGCGGGTGTATATTCGGAGATTAATTGCAGTTAAGCAGTTGAACATTGACAATGGAAAAGCAGTTGATGAAAATATAGCAGCCTATATTTATGGAACTGATGGTTTAGCGCATGGACTGAATGACATTTCAACTCTAAGATAAGGCCTTCTGAATATTTCAGATAAGCAAACTAGAGGGATCTGTTGCACATAACGTGCTGGATTCTGAGGCCATTTCTACATGTGATGTACATATGTAAGGAGATATTGTATAGAATCTGCTCAGAAGAACTTCATATACAAAGGGACATATATTTCATCCCCTCTAAATTTTTATGTTTGTGAATGTGAGAATTTTAGCACATCTGACGTCTATACAAATTGTTCTGTTCTAGTTGTGGAAATCAAACAATATATATCTCGAATAAAAGAAATTACTAGATGAAAAGTGTATGACGTATAAATGTTTCCATTCATAGAGGCACTGCAATTATCATAGTCCAGTAAAGCTCACAATTATCCAAGAAATTCTAATCCAACGCTGTCTACACAAGAGAGCTTTTGATCTCCTTAATGCATATGCTTTAATCACCAAGCAAGAACCATTGAATAGCTGAGTATCCAGTTTGGCCTTAAATTTTAACTGCAGAGTAGGCAACCAAGAATTCATGTAATTTTTTTTCTTGATCTTCAAGCAGTGGCATAATGTCAGATTTTCTGTGTTTATTAGACCAATGCATTGAGCAAACTAACCTAAGAATAGGTTAAAAGGGCTTAAATTTGTAATTCTCTGATCATGAGAAATGTGAGTTGAAGAAAAGAAGAGATTTTTTTTGCTTTTTTTGTCACTTAGTAATTGCAAGATACTATATGAAACATTCAACAATTTCTCAAATTTGTTCAAGCTCTTTTATTTAAGGAAGTTGTAATTCTTGTAACCCTAAGAACCATAGGCTTTTCTTTTCATTAGTTTATCAATGTCAGAAGACGTAGAATATTGTCATAGATTTAACTCAAAACTTGTGAAATTGGTCAACGGATACATGAACAACACAAGAAGAGTAAACTTGTCACAGCCTAACAAAATTCTGGGTCAAAACTTTGGTAAACTTGCTACTGTAATGGACTGGTAGCTCGACTTCAGCTTTGTAGCTTTGTCTGAATTGTTCTTCTTTTGGATTTGTACTATTTACTTCCTTTTGGAATGAATTTTCTTCAATTTCCCAAAAACATTAATTCTGCATCATAACTGCGAAATGGAGAGAAGAAAAGTTGCAGATATTAATTCTGTGTCGATTGAGCTCACTACATGTCAAACCAAGTTCCTTAGTTTTCTTGGGGGAAAATGTCAGGTTCTAGCAAAGGTATGCATCATCTCGAGTGAATTTGATCTCATTTTGATATTACCTTCTAAGATTTAACATTTGATCCTTCAACAGCATGTAGATTGTTTAGATTGGGTTATGGTTAATAGCATCTAAAATTCTTAACATTAACGCCAAATGAGCATATTCTCACTACTTACTGCACATAGTGCAAATGTTTTTCTAGATAGTTTATGTGGTCTTCGAGAAGTTGATGATCATTGAACAACTGTGATATATTAATCAACAATGGAAATTCATTCTATTGAAGATAACAGAATGCTAAGTCAGTAATAAGAAGGAAGTTGCTCGAGTTGATTTTGCACATGCAACCCCTTTTTGGCGAAAAGATGATCAATGACCTGGGAAATTTGCTCCGAAACAATCATCCGTTAAGGGATTGACAGTCCACAACATTAGCCCCTGGTTTTCTCTGATAATGCCCGAATCTTTTATACGAGGTAGCAGGAAGAAAACAAATTAGACATGCAAAGACCTACACGTACTGTGCGAAGTGTATTATATTCGGAACCATTGGCGTTGTGGAAGTAGAAGCAGTGCAGTGGAATGGCAGGCCAATTCTCCTTTGGCGGTGAAGTAGCGAACTGGAATTGCACTATTACTCTTCACCACCCTTGTCACCTCTTTGCCCACGTACATTCATCCTCAAGGTTCGAACTTAAATTGTTGCATATCAATCATCCATTATTCGTACACAGTTGATATTCTGTCTAAGCTGATAGTTATATGCCCAGGATCGTTCCTTTAAACCTTGTTCTTTCACTTATAACGTTGACATCGGGGTCCCCTATTTTCTGGATAGAGGTCTCCTTTCAACTACTTTTTTCATGCACTACATATAGAGCTTAAGGAATGAAGATGACGTTTCTCTAAGCTGATTTTTTCAATCGCATGAACCACATTTTGTACACCCACTGCTAGAAGTAAGATAGGATTGTAGGAAAACAGACCGTTTACCGTATGGAAGCACATTCTAGTGGATCTTCCTTATCTTGATGCCCATAGAACTGATGCTGATACAAGCTGTCTTGAGTCTCCTTTCATGATCCTTTTTCCATATTCTGACAAGCAATTCCTCTCAATTACCAATCTACCAATAGTTGTTTGCCTTTTAAAACCTAAGGACCACAGATCTCTAACAATATCTAAGGAATTTCCCTGTGTAACCTCTAACTTTCACATGGCATGACTAACATGTTCAATAAACCAAATGTTGTCACACAATACGGTATTCATGTACGGAAGATCTTACTATTCTTCGAAGAAAATGCTTACCAGTTACGAAAGTTGCAAAGGTATTGAGGCTATCTATAAAACAACTAAGAAAGATAAGATACCTTTTATATGTCGATGCCAAGACATGAAATTCTTGTATGATTGCGCCTAAGAGGATAATAGAATAAAACCCAAATGTTAACATAGTGAGAATGTGGACAGCTCACATATCTTTATATCATGTCGAAGTACCTCTGCATCATCCCAAAGCTTCACCCTATAAGTAGAGTGATTTTAATCCCTTACCAGATTAAATTTATGTTCTGCAGGTCAATTACTGAGCAAGTCTTCTTTGGCAGATCAGCCGCAATAGGAAAATTGGTGACAGATATGCCAAGGGAGATTTGCTCACCAATTAACTGCAATAGTTCTCTTCATGTAATGATCTTACCTATCTCCTTGTATCCTCTGTCTCTTATCAACATACACATATAGTGTCACCACCAGCTCATGATGAAATATACAGAAGAATGCGAATGGTATGCATCGACATTATCTATGCCACTTTCCATGCGTTCCTGGATTACGTAATGGTACTTGCAAGCTTGTTATTCAGTGTTCAATTTTTGATCTATATATTTTATTCTTCTGATTAGCAACAAAATTTAGGATGTCAAAAGTTAGAACAAATGGAACTTTGACAACGAACTACTTGCTGAAATTGCGGTATGTTTGTTTACTATTAGAAACTTGGTGCATCTTGGTCATGCGAAAGAGAAAAAAAAATCTACAAATTTGATATGGTCTTGAGGATCGTTACACTAATTGCTTTAAGGTTTCTAAATTGCATCTGTCAATAATTTAGAGTCTCACTGGTATATCATCAATGTTCTGTTGATGAACATTCTCAATTAGATTCTTTGATTACAACTTCTCAATTTTGGACTCATTTCAATTCCAAATTGCTTCCAACCAAGAAAAAATCTTTACACATTTTGCTTGATTTCTGATCTGGTTTACCTCTTTAAATTCTCCTCTCACTAACTGCACTTTGTTGTTGAAGTGAATCTAACATTTAATAGATGTTTAATTCCTTCCCATTTAAGATAGATCATAAATTGTTTAGATGTATATTCATTATCAATAATAGGTAAACAAGAAGAATTGAAATCTAATTTAAAGCTTCTAGCAACCATCTTAACAGTAAAAAGAAATTCATCTTTTCTATTGTTCACATCACACACTCCATCATGAACACTTCAGGTAAAGAAAAAACATCAGTGAGCAGTTTTATATATGTTAGAATCTAAATAGTGATGTACCTCTTCCTTTCACCTTCATGTAGCTTCCATATCCAATTTTGACCTTTGATATATAGGCTTTGTCAAGGATTTTTTAACAATTCTTGGTTTGGTGTCATGCGATTTGTGTATCCTGTGTCTAGTAACCAAATTAATTTGTGTTTTGTAACTCGGTGCTGTTTGCAACTTTTACTCTATTTTGAGCCTCAATTTTGGGCTTAAAATACTTTTGACAATGATCAAATTGTGTACTTTCTGCATTGGATATTCCTCATCCAGCAGTAAAACTCATTGTGCTTAGTTCTCTGGAGTATTTGCAAGGAGGGAATTCTCTTTCCTTCCTTTTCCATGACTGCAACTGTGTTGTTTCCACCTTCGAAGTTGCCATATTCTTCCTTTTCCTTTGTTGTCATTGTTGTTCTTATAGGGTTCTCTCAAGTGTTCTTTTCCTTTTGCTTTTGCAACAAGTGCACCTTCAATTGAACTTACATACCTGAAAGCTTTCCTTTATTCCAGTACTCCTTGCAGAGAATTTACAATTTGCTGAAGACTCATTTGTGACAAATCCTATGAATCTTTGAGAGAAACAATTTCATGCTCAGATTTTTTGAATAAACTGACTAGAACTTTATCCACCACCCTTGAATCTGGAAAAACTTCTCCCAAATACCTCGCTTCTTAATCTTAAGATTTTTCCAGAGAACTTAATGATAATCTTTGGTTCTCTTGATAAAGAAGTACCTGTTAAGAACATAATGATCAAGTTGCAAAAAAAATCTATATTCTTTTCTTGTGCTTCGGCAAAAATCTCCATTTTTAGACGTTGTCACATGAATTTTTTGCATTTTATGATGAAAAATTATCACCAACAGTTCACTATACTATCGTTTATATTTCTCTTGCCATGTTTATTTCCATTTTGATCTTTAGTTTTGTTTTCATTTTAAATTTATTATAAAATTATGTTCAAATTTTTTATTTTTTACTTTTGTTTTAGTTTCTATCTATTTTTAACTTATTTATAATTTTATTTTATGTTCCTATTTTTATACCGATCTACCATTAACTATTTATATTTTAATTTATTTTTAATTTATTAGTATTTTTCTGTTTTTCTTCTTCTTTTTTCCTTCCTTACGTAAGTTATTTAGAAACACTCTCTCTACTAATTAGGGATAAAAATGCGTACTATTGAACTTTTCTAGACTCTGCATTTCAACGAGATTTTCTACTGGGTATTGTTATTGTTGTTTTTTTATGATTAATATAATATTGACAATTTAGTTTATCTTAATTTTATAATTATTTTTAATAATCAAAATATATATTAACAAATAAATTTTAATTTACAAATAACTTTTTAGTTAATAAATTATTGGTATCAGCATCTAGCTCACTAAACATAACTTTGGTAAAATCATAGAAAATATAGAACAAGATATAAAAAATCAATTGGAAGAAATTACTAAGTTAGGAAATAAACTAACATTGGATAAAGTAACCATGCTATTGGATTTATCTGGTTGCATACATTAACCATCGGAAAGTTCTAGATTTATATGGTAGTATGCATGTTACAGATTAATATTTTGAGGAATGAGTTTTGGGTCCAAAATTTATAATTTCTGGTTTGATTTGTAAAATTTTGAACCAATTCTTGATTTGAGCTGACAAGATTGTCAGTGTCATAGCATCAAGAAATTTAAGCTATGATGCTTTCATACAGTTTATATAAAATTTGGTATTAATTTCAGATTTTGGTATTTTAAAGAAATATATAACATTTTAAATTGAATTAATTGAAGCAACATGTTGCCAAAGCAACCTCTCTTGTCAAATTAATTTACTTAGAATGTTAAAAGGTTTTGTGTGTGTGTTATTCATGCGAATATGGACTAGCCCAAAGGAAAGTTTATATTTGGCCTGAATTGCATATACACTTGTGGTGGTAAATGCGTGACAATTATTCAATATAATATGTGAACATTAAATCGGTCCAAAGAAAGGTTTATTGTTTGGTATGCCTTATTGTCAGTATTTGATCACTACATCAAGGTACTACTTACAAGTTAGTATTTCTGTCCAAAGACTAAATATTAATGTTGTGCAAGGTATCTTGTGATGGGCCCCTATCATTATCTGTATAATTAATTTGGTATATTATAGTGTTGTTATGTGAGTAATTAGATTTTGTTTGTTTTTTGTTCTCTGTTCAGTTCCTGGTTCTGCTGCAAATATCTCCGCTAGTGTTAATTCAATTCCTATGCTTAATGGCACTAATTTTAAGTCATGGAAGTAGAATGTTTTGATTGTTCTCGGAGTCATGGACTTGGATCTTGCTTTACGAGTCGATCAACCTGATCCACTTATTGGTGAGAGTACCTCTGATCAAAAGAGGGAGATGGAAAAGTGGGAAAGATCTATAATGTTCGATCAGATTACTAAGGCTAAGGGTTCCCTTGAAGATCTTGAGAAAAGATTTGCCAAAAAATGAAAAGGCTGAAACAAGTACACTTTTGGCAAAGCTTATTTCAATGAGGTATGTAGGAAAAGGAAACATAAGAGAGTACATTATGGAAATGTCTCACATTGCTTCAAAATTGAAAGCATTTAAGTTGGAATTATCCGAAGATTTGTTAATGCATCTGGTTTTGATATCTCTTCCAACACAGTACAGTCAATTTAAAGTGAGTTATAACTGTCAAAAGGAGACATGGTATATTAATGAGCTTATCTCACACTGTGTCCAGG
>JANZLH020000031.1:73351-86410 GCA_026770325.2 Erythroxylum fimbriatum | reverse complement strand
GTTTTCAGTTTTTATATTACAAATATCAACCAAACAGGTTTACGTTATTTTTAAGAAAAAAACAGAAACAAAAAACAGGAAACAGAAACCAAAAACAACAACAGAAAAAACAAAAGTAGAACCAAACGACCCCTTAATTTTTTTTCATATAATGTTTCAATTAAATATAGATTATGAAATTAATATCTACTCTTGAATATAATCATATTAGTTCTCTATCATTAGTAATTTATTCTCTTAATGACATATGAAAAATATTTTCAATATGTCATTCCACCTTGGCTAAAGATTTTTCTAATCAATACTAATTATTAAGAACAACAAAACTTTCTTTCTAATCACTCTAAAGTGATTAATCCTACATTGATTACCGAATTACCTCCATATAGTTTAAGTTATATCTAATGACTACTAACTAAGCTACCATTATTAAAGATAGGTCATAAATAATATTAAAATATAGGCAATCCCTATAAGATATACTTTGAAGATCTTATAAGTAATGTTTCAAATGACATTATCATATTTAGCTTACCAAACTTATTCTCCAACAAATACATATATATTTGTTTAAGTATCTTTATACTCGAGTTTAGGAAATCAACTATTTTTATTATAAGGATGAAATATAACACATGCTAGATAACATGAAACTTTTTATTGTATAATATCTTAAAATCTAGATTACTTTAAATTCTATAACACAATTGAGGCATGAACATAATAGAATATAAACATAAGTTGTACCTTATTGTATTGCTTGATCCCTTTTGTTGTAGTTTCTCCATAACCAATTCCTAAAAATGGCTCGTTACAATCACTGTAGCTATACATTAGCCTCTAACAGTTTCCATACAAATAAGTTGAGAAAACTCTATAAGTGGTATAGAAAAGAGGTAGCAAGAAGTACTAACTCTTTTAAAGCATATACCTATTTATAATAAGAACTCAACCTTTCGGTAATTTATTTGAAATATAATTCTAGTTTCAATTAATTTTTAATTAAAATTATATTTAAATACAGTTAAATATCAATAGGGACCAAATGAGATCCAATATCTCACATTAATCTTTATTTGTTAAATATCTCATATTTAACATTTAATTTTTTAATCTTTACTATTAAGTACAATTTGATTAATTTATCTTTTTATTTCTTTAACTATTTTTTATGTGACCCATTAGGTTTTAAAACATATTGGAAATGGCTATAAATTATAACCCTAAATCATATTTAGGGTTAGATAAATTAAACTCCTTCAATTTATCTTTAATTCTCTAATTAAGCAATTTATATTTATAGTTTAAGATTTATGTCTAGTAACTCATCATGACCATTTAAGTGTTAGGAATGTCAAAGTGATTTGACTGACCTTTTCAAAATATCATTTTATCTTAGTCGAGGATTTCTCTAATCAATACCAATTGAGAACAAAGGAAAATTCTCCCTAATCAATTTAGGATGATGAATCCTATATTGATCACTTAACTACCTCCATATAGTTTATATTATATTCAATGACTATCGATTAAGTTATCCTTAACAAAGATAGGTTATAAGTAGTATCAAAATATAATGATTTTTATATGAGACACTTTAGAGATTTCAAGTCAAAGGATTAATTATATAATCATCATAATCAGAATTTTCATAGATATATAAGTAATCAAATTGAAATTTTCATGTCGAGTCAATTTTGTAAACTTGTTCTCTAAAAAGAACACATATGTTTATTTAAGTATCTTCATACTTTAATTTATATATTTCCTTCGTAAGGAAAAAAACATAATGTATGCTAGTCTTTGCACTTTATTAAAGTCCAATCTTAATAGAAAAATGACCATGAACAATTTAGAGATAATACATAAATGCATTATAAATCTTATACTTATGATCTCATTATAATTTTATTTGCAATGCACATTTATCCTATGTATTTTATCTTATACATTAGTTAATTAAACAAAAATGTATAAGATAAAGAATGCCTTTAAATAATTATATCACAAAATTATAATCAATTAGTTGGCTATAAGGCATAAACCAACACAAATGATAGTAAAGTTATAAACTAAAAGGTGAAATAGGAAAAGAAAGTTGCCATAGACTATAGTCATAACCATAATAAAAGCATTGACAAAGTAGGTAGTGTAGTAACAAGGTGTAGACATGAAAGTTATACTCTTTTTAGGGCCTATTAAATAAACATAAATATCTTAATAGCATGAAGTTTGGAAGAGGTATTGACTAAATGGTTGAAATAAGAGTTAATTGCTCGGAAATTAATCATGATCAAATTAAGAATGTTAATTTTTATAATTTCTTGAAAGATCACTTTAATATAATAGCTTGAAATAAGAATTAAGAATAAAATGGTTAAACACAAATATGAGTTGAGTATTATGCAAAATTTTCTTCTTCAATGAGATTGTTAAACCTTTAATAATATCCATAGAGTAAAAGAAAAGAACATAAATTTTAAGAAGATTGATATGAGTGTTGGCTCTTTTAGTATCTTTTCCTTTTAGTAGAGAAAGATAATAGTTTCTTTTAACACCTACTTAAAGTTAAATTATAACTCTTGTTATAATTAGAGTTTAATTTTAATAAAATCAAATATCACATATTTGATCCTTGAAGTTTCTTAAACTTCATTCTTGATTTCACCTTAGTTAATTTTCTCTCTTTAATTGTTCCATATATTACTCCCTAGGTTCCTAATACGTTGGTAATAATTATAAATTTAATTAGTAATTCATAATTATATTTAGATCCATTAAAGCTCCTTTTAATTTATTTTTAATTGTCTAATTGGACAATTTATAACCATAGATCATGATTAAAGTCTAACAACATATTATGATCACCTAAATATTATGAATGCTAAAGTAGTTTAACTTAATTTACGTATAATTTAATCATTTAATCATTTTATGTTCCAATTGGATAAATTATGAAATAATTGTTCATATATTTAAATTCAATCATATTCATTCTAGCTAATTAGAAATTAATTTATAAATGATATTTGAAATTTTTAAAATTTTATTTCTCCTGGCTAAAAAGTTCCTAAATCATTTTAAATCAAGAATATTAGAATTTTATCCCTAATTACTTTAGGTTAACAAATTCTTTATCAACTTACTCAATTATCTCTATATAATTTATACTATATCTAAGTACTATCGATTAAGTTATTCCAAATAATTTTCATACGAAATGCTTTGGTAATCTAAGGTATAAGGATTTATATGACTATCATAACAAGGACATTCATAAAAAAAAGTAATGTTTCATTTTGAATCTTCATAATTAGGTCAATTTAGTTAACTTATTCTCTAATAAGTATAAACACAATTATTTAAGTATCTTCATACTTTAATTTATAAGATCAATTACTTTTTTTAATAAGAAAGAATATAACATATTCTAGTTTTACAGTTCCATCTTATCATGTCTTAATAAAACTATAACTTGGAATAATACCTAATTACGTTGAATCTCATAATTAAGATTTCGTCATAATTTTAATTACATATTGATTATTCTAAGAATATTTTATTAAATAGATTAATACTTTCATACATTCATTGCATAACTAGCTATAAAGGCATAAACTAACAATCTTTCATTTGCACTAAGTAAATCACTGACATATCTGATACCATATCAATCTCTATTTTAATCATAAATCTTTTAAGATAATAAGTTGGCAAAATTGTCTTTAATGGGTATTTTCTTTAATATAATGTCTTTGCGCTATGTTATCTCCCTAATTAAGTGAAACTTTTTGAGTACATAGATTATTAAAGAGACCTAGGTTCTTTTACATGTGCAACATTATTATTATTATCACAGTAGAACTCTATTGACTCAATAAGAATAGGAACTACTTTAAGTTTGGTTATAAATTTCTTAATCCAAATAGCTTCCTTTGATGTCTCAAAACCTAAAATGTATTTTACCTCAATAATATAATAAAAATGCTTAGTTGTTTAAAAATCTTTTACCTTATTGCACCATCATTTAGTGAAAGTTATACCATGATTGTGATATGATATTGTCATAATTAAACTGAAACCTACCATCTAAACATCCTTGAACTATTAATTCAAATCCAAGAAAATATATTTAGTTCTTCTCAAGTACTTTGAGTTTTTTTAGTAACCATCTAGTGATCATCACTAGGATTGACGTAAAATGTATTTGTTATGCTCAAATTATAAAGAACATATGATCTTATACATAGCATCATATAAATGATGGATCTAATAGATGAAGCAAATGGAATAGAAATTGATTATATCTCTTTCTTTTTGTGTCTTTGAACGTATACTCTTCAATAGAGAAATATCATAAAATATAGGTAAGAATCGTTTCTTAGAATTTTTAATGCAAAAACTTTTAACATATTGTTTATATACAAGGATTGAAATAAACTAAGCAATCTCTTTTGTTTTTCTTTGTAGATCCTTATTCTTAGAATATATGTTGAATTTTCCATATCTTTTATAGAGGAACTCTTAGATAGCCAAATCCTTATAGAGCAGAGCATCGACATATCATTTCACATTAGTAATAAGTCATCCATATATAACACTAGGAAGTTGACTCCACTCCCACTAACCTTTTTATAAACTCAAGGTTCATCTATATTTTTTGGTAAATTCAAAGTCTTTGATTATCTCATCAAATGTATATGGTTATAGTCAACAAGATCTTTAAAGATTTAAACCTTTCTACCAGTAAAAAGATTTCATTAAAATCAACTACTTATTTTTTATAACCTTTAGCCACTAACTTTGCTTTATACATGTGTACATTACCATCCAGATAAAATTTTCTCCTAAAAACTCACCTGTATCTAATAAGTTCAATCTTATCATTTGCATTCGTTAAAGTCCATACTTGGTTAGTATACATGGATTCCATTTTAGACCTTATAGATTCATATCATTTTAAAGAATCAATGTCAGACATAATTTCTTTAAAATAATAGGCACGACATCCAGAAGCAATACATCATCTTTTCCTTTGGAGGACAATATATCCTATTAGTGTTAAGGACTATACATCTCTTCAACCCTTAGTTGTATTTCATATGTATCAACTTAAGGCTCTTGTTCCATTTGAATGTGCATTTGTGATTCTTTAACGTCTTTAAGTTCTATCTTACTACTATTACTTGTCTTGAGAATGAATTCTCTATCTAGGAACATAGTATATCTTGAGAGAAATATATTTTGCTCAAAAGTTTGACAAAACTAATATCTAATACTCTCTTTTAAGTACCTCACAAATTTATAGCTATCTAATTTAACTTAAAACTTATCAGGTATTACACAATTCATATAAGCATCATAACCTTAAATCTTTAGGTATGACAATTTTTTTCTACTACCATTCATATCTTATATGAAGTTTTTTAACCAATTTGGGTGAAACTTTATTTAGAAGGTTTGCATAACTCTCATTCAGTAGTTTTAAAGGCTTATCCTCAAAAGGAAATAGGAAGGTTTGCATGACTCATTATGGAATGTATGATATCTTATAGAATGTATTTTCTCCTCTTAGACATTCAATTGTGTTTTGAAGTTCTAAGTAGAGATTATTATGAGAAAATATTATTATCTTTTAAATAATTAAGAAACGTATGGTCTAATTACTCTTTACCTCAATCAGATCTTAGTTCCTTAATAATTTTATCAATTTATTTCTCAACCTTAAGTCTCAATTCTTTAAACCTTTCAAATGATACAGAATTTTGTTTCATTAAATACACATCACTATATTTGTAATGAACATCTATAAATATAATAAACTACAAATACTAGCTGTAAAGCTGTAATGCAAGTAGACATAAGGACACATATATAATAAAGTATAATCTCTAGTAACTTATTGGTACATTCTTCCTTTCTACTAAAGGGTAGTCTGATTGTTTGAATCAAAAAAAAATTCATAAGTTTTATTACATTTACAATCAAAAGGATCCAGATATCCTTCATAATGTATTATTTTAATTTTGTTCATATAGCTTAACCTATAATCCTATAAATAAGATATATTTTTAATTTTAATTTCTTACTATTTATGTTAATGATTGACCTTTAAAGATCTAACTCGTAAATATCATTTGTAACCAGCCCAGACTATAACAAATATCATCTTTGTAAAAAGAACAAGTTTTGTTTCTAATAATAAAGACAAATCCATTCATGTAAAAGTAAGAAATGGAAATAACTTTTATCGTAATAATTGGAATATAATAATAGTTATTTAGTTCTAGCATAAGGTCAAAAGACAAAGCTAAAGTACAAGTTCCTATGGCTAATGCAACAACCGTTTCTTAATTGCCAACTTCCAGGTCCACTTTGCTTTTCCTTAATGACCAACTCCTTGTTAGCATCTTCATATTATTATAAATGTGAGATCTACATCTAATGTCTAATACTCAAAATTATGGAATAGAAGTAGAAACCTTAATTTGAATCATAGACATACCTAAATATGAAGTTATCTGAAGTTTCTTATCTTTTAAGCTAGCAGAAATAGTTTTATAATTCCTTTTCTAATATCTATTAATTGCATAGTGAAAATAAGTGCCTTTGTTATTGTTCTTCTTAAACTACATTCGTTGGCTTTTCTACTTTAGTAGAAGTCTGTTATTTCTTGCTCTTAATTTCTTTTTCTTGCTCCTTGAAAGAATTCTTAAAAAAATATAATGGGTTTCTTCTTAAGGCTCCCTTTTATGTCCGTAAGCACACTTAATAATTTCGAGAATGTCACATGCTTTTGATTCATGTTATTCAAGGTAAAATATGAAAACCTTGGGGTAAGAGATGGTAAAACATAAACTAATGCTTAACTCATGGTACATATCAAAACCCAAATGGCCTAATTTTTTAACATAATCACCTTCAATACATGTACCCTATTACAGATCCTTCTATTATCTTGTACTGATATAATGCTCTTAAAGTCTCTTCCCTTTTCTCCTTACTTTGTGCACTAAATAACACCTTGAGATATAAGCTTATAATATGAGCATCCATGATGCTTCTTAGAGACAAATTATTACTCATTTTATCTAAAAATCAAAATTAAATAAAGGAGAGAATATTAGTTTAAGGCATAAATCCTAATAAAATATTTGATTATTCCCACTATTTTAAGCATAAAAACCCTTACTATTATAAAACGATTACTTTAATATCTCTAGTGGATTAGGATCCTATTCAAACATAGTTAATCTTGAGTTTGATTAAAACTCTAAACTTAAATTAGGTAGATAATATCCTAACCAATTACATCTTATATGACTCTAATCTATTAAATGACAATTCTTTGCCAAAATATATCTTATATTTTATTTCTGGCTCTACCTCTAAATTCATATGATTATAAATTTTCTCATCTACATTGAGCAAATTTAGTTAAGTTTTGTCAATTTAAGATAAAATATATTCAAATTAAAAGAGTCTTTGGTTTATTTAACAAGTCTTACAACAAACATAACTCTACTTTTATATATAAATAATTGAAGGCAACAATGTATACTTAATGTTTAAAAGATGAGTTTAAAATTTTAAAATTCTAAGTATCATCATAATTAATATTATATTAATTTATATCTAGTATAATCTAATTATAAAAGATAATCATTTAAAACTTTGCTTGAATCTAATTATTTATTTGATAACTAATTTAATTTAATAATTAAAATTATTTAACACTAAATTAAATTCCATAAATATTACTAATAAAAATTCAAACCTTTAAAATAAAATTTAATCAATTACAAAACAAATTTCTAGATTTATAAGGAATTAAAACTAATTTGATTTTAATAAAAATAGTTTAATTAAAAATGAAGGCTCTTTTGAAAATAAAAATAAAAGGAGGATTATCTATTACATGCATCTTTTAGAAGACAGATATGTTGTATGTGCCTCAGTCAACATGTTAGGCACATACCCTAAATTTTCTACAATTAAAGTTATTGTTTCTTGTTGCCATTGTTGCCTCTCTTCTCTAATAATTTCTGCTTTGCTCACAGGTGTTGATGGTTTTATTTATCTTCTTTGTCTCATCTTATGCTATTGGTAGCTTATCCATATTGTTGCCATCACCCTACCATTGGACTCATCACCAGCTGTGCAAGTGGCTTCACCGGTGACAAGGGTTATTCCTAATATTTTATAGACCTGGAATAAAGTAAAGGGCTTGAATGAATTAAAAATATACAAAAAAGTAAATTTTAAAAACATATTTTTATTACGAAAATTTAATATCCATATATAAGTGACTCAAGTCATAAGTCTACATGCTCAACAACATACTAAATGATCATATTAACAGCTAACAATATCTTGCAGATGTCAACATCAATAAAATCACTAAAAATAGTAAGAACAACAGTAAAATAGCAACGACAACAACCGAATAGCAATATCACATTACGAACAATAAGAGAAATGCACTAATAAGCACACAGATGATCATGAAAAATAATTTATCTGTACATTTTTATATAGAAAATCATTAGTAATAGTATCAAGATTAATATTGTCCAACGTATCTTTCTTATGACATTGATGATCTCAAGCAGATTTTTAATAATTTTAACTTTGAAAAACTTCTCTCAACTGACGCTATGGTCATAGATACAATCAATAGAATTCGATAAGTAACTAAAATATTTAGATAACAATTGCAGCTTTAACAAACACAAGCAATGTTTCATTCAGAATCTCCATAATCAAGTCAGTTCAATGAATTTAATTTTTAAAAGTATGTATACATTTATTTAAGTATCTTCATGTTTTAATTTATAAGGCTAATTATCATTTTTTAATAAAAAGAAGTAGTATAATGTTTTCTAGTTTTAAAATTTTATTAATATATTGTCTTAATAAAATCATAATTAAGAATAATTTGAGAATAATATATAAATATAATTTGAATTACATAGTAATTATTACATGGATTTAATATTAAACACTAAATATACTAAATAAAATACATAAAAACAAAATTATTTTTATTAAATAAATTAGTAATATTATATATTAACTGCTACCAACCGATTTATTATAACGACTTAAAGTACTATTTAAAATAATGTTATATAGTAAAGAATTGTCTTAAAAGTTTTCACCTTTCTATAGAGAATAAATTTTTCCTCTACACCTTAACTAAAGTTGAAACATCAAAGAAATGCTACCTCGAGATCGATTAATAAGAACAAACTCACTTAGACCGTGAAGATATTTTGTTCATTAATGGGACGTCAAGAGTTTGGCTTTCTCAAGGACATATACGGTTTTTTAGATTATCCTTAGCATGTAGCTAGACTATTTAGGTTATAGACTACTTCGATCATTAAACACAACTACGATTTCGTATTATGCATGTCATGATCTTATATCGCTTACGTGCCAAATAATATAGTATGTGTCAAAACGCCGCCCACTCAGCTTCAAAGCATTCACGTGAAAGAGATAACATGAATAGTACTAGCAGAATAAAATCTACAGGACCACATTTCAAGTTCTTGACTACTTGCATTACAGGGGTGGATGTGCTCCGAATATGCTTTTTGCATGGAAAAGTTACACTTTTCTCATCGTCTATATATGTGTATTTAGGCCGAGAGACAGTAGTTCATCAATCGACCAGAGGTCTCGTCTCGAGTGTATAGTTGCATTACTGGGCAATGACTCCTTTGGCAGTAGGCTATTTCTGAATTGTATTAATTAGTTTATACAGGTTAAGAAGTAAGCTGACTGCCAAAGGAGATTTGCCCCGTAATTTAGCTCTACAATTTATTGCTTTGAGCCATCATAATAGACCAACCTACCATTGCAGCGACCAATAAAGGTAACAGCATCCTTGGAAACATATTTTCTAGCAAACATTTGTCGCATACTCGTGTTCTATTTTTTTGGCAGAAAGAAAAGTTTCATGTACTAGATCATTTATTTCCGCAATCTCTTTGATTACACTCTTTATCTTTGCCAAATTAATTCTCCCCTATTACATATTAATTGTGAATGTCAAGTTATTTTCTTTACTTATATTTTGCTCATCCTCTAATCTTTTGTTTTTCGTTTTGCTTCATAAGATCTGCTGTACTATATCATCCTCCTAATAATTGCCATTTAAGATATCTATGGGACAAACCAGCACAAAAGCCCACAATAGTACTAACACCAGAAAGTTCAGGCTTAAGTTACGAGAAGTAAGCCGGCTACTCGACTTTTCCTCCAGAATACTTCTGAGATTCCTTTCTTATAAAAGCAGGTCATATATGTAAATGATCCTTCATCCTATTTTGTTTGAGAAGACTTGAGACCTCAAAAATATTTGAATTACATAACGAAAAGAGAAATCTTAATGTGCTCCTCAATTAAATCACAAGATGTGATAATTTAAAAATAGAGTCGATTATATCCAACATTATGATTTTTATGGATTCATCAAAAGTATTTTAATTTTATTTTGTAAATATTAAACAGCACTACTTTTAGGAGTTTATATATGTCTATCCATGTTACTAATTTTTTTTGATCGTTGTTGACATATCATTGTATCTGAATTTTTAATATTAAAATCTTATTGATTTATATTTTTTGGTAAATTTATTGATTTATATTCAAAATAACCTATATATCTCTAATTTAATTATATATGTTTTCTTCCTAAGTTTGTCTTAATTCAACGTGTTTCTAATTTTTTTAATGCATTTTTATTGTTAATATCTCAATTGGAGGTGGAAACAATTGAAGTATCATATAATAATGAGAATAAAGAACTACAACTAAAATTCTTAGTGCCATAAAATACTTTCTTGTTAATCACGAGAGATTAAATTTTCACCAAATAAAATTAGAAACAAAATGAAGTAATAAATAATTTTGTTAATCTCTTTTCTGATTTTGTTTATTCTCACCTTTTATTCTCTATTTATAATTGGAATATATCCTATATACGACTATTTGGGGCAAGAAATCCTTTTTCTCAACCTATCATTCTCTTAATTTATATACATTCATATGTTTTCCATATTAATTATTTTTTAATTTCACCATAGCAAGAAAAAAAATTACTTCAGCAAAAAAAAAACATGACTGCTCATTTTTATGCTCAAGAATATATAAACTGTAATAAATTAGACAAAATTTGAGAAAATAAGGGAAACAGTGATACATGTTTTTTCATTTGATTGCTTCCATATTGACTATTGATTTCACATCTACATCTCTTTCTCAAATTTACAAATTTCTCCATTTTACTTCATATTAATACTAAAAACATACCCATTTATGTATTGGACCTATTAACAGTTGAAGTATGTGTTGTATAATTAAAGTCTTGCATTTAGAAGAGTTTCCAAAAGAGGTGGTTGGTATAAATAATAGGAGTATAAGAAAGAGAAAGGGAGAAATAAAATTTAAAGTTATAGGAGTATAAGAAAGAGAAATGGAGAAATAAAATTTAAAGACAATTTTATCATAGTTAATTAAATTGTCTAATATTAACTGTAAGGTTGTTGAATGTTAGTAATATTAAGAAAATTAGTAGTATTGCTAATTTTAAGATAGAGGTATATGAGTTATTAAAAGTGTTATTTAATGTAAAAAGTGAAGGATATAATATTTTAATAAAACTCATAATAATCAAAATATCTGGCATGTGAAGCAACATGGCCTCACATCTTTTCAAGTGTTAGCTTATAACAAAAAAATTATGGGGCTTATCTTTCTTAATTTATGGTATAAAATTTTTGAGAAATGATAAAGTTGTATTTTCATTATTTTGACATAATATCTTTCCCATTTTTAATTTGATTTTGGGTTATTAATTTCATGATTATCTTTTAGGTGCAAAATCAAGAATTTGGTGAAGATTTAGTCAAAATCAAGGAAATTCAAGCTTCAACTGAAAATATGGACACAAATGTTGCTTACCATTTACCAGAAACAGAGAAAGTATTTTGTATTTCTTCACTTTACTTGAACGTATATACATGTATTTATACAAGGATACTTACATTATTCTAGCCTAAAATTACGTATGTACATCCATAATAAGAAACAGCTAGAGTCAACGGTATTTAAATATACAAATCAATCTAATCTAATTTTATTTCCTAACACCCCTCCTCAAGTTGGTGCATGTATATCTGTCATGCCCAACTTGCTCACAGATTCTTCAAATACTCGTCTAGACACTCCTTTAGTCAAGACATCTGCAAGCTGTTGATCAGACCTTACGAATGGCAATTCAATAACCTTACCTTCCAACTGTTCTTTTATAAAGAATCGATCAATCTCTATGTGTTTGGTCCGATCATGTTGAACCGGGTTGAATGCAATCTCAATTGCTGATTTGTTATCACAGAAAAGCTTCATAGGAGTTTGCAACTCAAATCCAATGTCTTTCAATAACTTCTTGATCCAAAGTAATTCACATATACCCAAAGCCATACCTCTAAACTCAGCTTCAGCACTGGACCTTGAGACTACTGATTGCTTCTTACTACGCCAAGTTACCAAATTCCCGCCAACAAACATAAAGTAACCTGATGTGGACCTTCTGTCATCTACACATCCTGCCCAGTCTGCATCAGTGTGGCCCTCGACTCGGAGGTGACCATGATTTCTAAATAAGACACCTCTTCCTGGACACCCTTTCAAATAGCGAAGAATTCTTCTCACAGCAACCAAATGAGAGTCACGTGGATCATGCATATATTGGCTTACAACATTTACAGCAAATGCTATATCAGGTCTAGTATGCGCCAAATAAATTAACTTACCAACGAGTCTTTGATACTGCACTTTGTCAACTTTTGTATCACCATCAGTGCCTAAACATAATTTCAGATTTTGCTCGACTGGTGTATCAACCGGACAGCAGTCAATCATTCCACTCTCAGCTAGTAGGTCCAACACATACTTCCTTTGTGACAAAAAAATCCCATCCTTGGACCTTGCCACTTCAATTCCCAGAAAATACTTCAAATCTCCTAAATGCTTCATCTCAAATTCATT